>BSBK01001893.1:0-307970 GCA_027943335.1 Chamaecyparis obtusa | reverse complement strand
GATACTTTTTTCATGCATTGTGAAAAAAAAATGTGATTTCGGGCCCATTGTTTGATTTTTGTCGACTTGTGGTCTCACCATGGGAAGCAGCAGTCGTCGAAAGGCTAAATGCAAGAGGAAGTTGACAGATGACAAAATTCAAGCATATAGGGAAAAAGATAAGGAAAATCACCGAAGGAGAGAAGGTATGTTAAACATTAATCAAGGTGACCCCGTAAATGTAGTTGTAAGTGAAGAGGATGTTCAATTTGAAAATGCACAAATGGAGATTGAAAATGTAGACTTTGGGAACAAAAATGTTGCACAAGAACCACATGAATGTTATACATCTCCAAATTATATGTGAAATGAAGTCCCTTGCAATAAAGATAATCAATCTTCAAATTCAGGGCTTTCAAGAACACCTAAATGGTTAATTTAAATTAAGGAGAACATTATGAATAATTGGGAAGGAAAGAGGTCACATAGAACTATTAGGTTTTGGGCTTCAAGACTTTATGATCAATTTTTTCAAAACAAGACATTGGTTGAGCAATGTCAAATTTTTGTGCAGTTGTTAAAGATGCAAAACATGAGACCTGTGCTTGTGAAATTGAAGATTCGTGTGATCAAGAAAATGGAGATAAATGCCATTGTTGTGAAGAATCTTTTCAATGCTCTCAATAGCATTGGGAAGACTAGCAGAGAAAAAGACAAGAGAGTTGCTCAGAGGGTTATTACAACCTCCTTAGTAAGTCATCAGTTGAGAAAGGCTCATTTGATGAGACAAACTTGTGTTGACTTCAATATAGACCATAAAACTTTGGGTAGAGCACTTGCAAGAAGAGAAAGACTTGATGATCCACTTCAAATTGATACATGGGCTTATGGTGGGAGACTTCCACGTTTCGATAAGAAGCTAACAGATGTTGTCAAGGATGAAATTCAATAATTTTGGGATGCTAACTTAAGAGTGTCACCAAATGTGAAGGATGTCTTGAAGTTGAGAGTTGGCAATGGAGACTGTAGTCCACATCCTAAACCTTATGTGGAGGTAAGTCAAACAATGTTGTATAAAAAAATTTGTGAGACACATCCAACATTGAAAATATCACAAAGGTCTTTTGAATCTGTGAAACCATTTTATTGTGTACCCCTTAAGATTCAAAATACATGTTGTTGCAAATATCATGTTGAGTTTTCAATGCATGATGAATTATTATGGTCCATGCATTCTACTTTGCATAATAATGAAATGCTAGAGGATTGTGGTGCAAGTGGTCTTCCCAAATCAACAAGAGACTTGCTAGTTCAATTTTTATGTCATAGAGATGATGGTTGTTTATTTTATAAAAAGATTGCTTAAATACCAACTGCTTAGAATGTGGTGGCTTGTCCAAGTTTAGAACATGTTTTCACGAGGGTTTGGAACACAATTTTGGAAAGAAACTTGTCCAAAAAAAGGTATATGAAATAGTGAAATATACATTGAAGAGTGGAGGTGAAGGCTCTAGATGTGAGTTAGTTGCAAAAGAATACAATGTTGATGATTTTATCTCAGATTTCAAGACAAATCTTTTTTACAAGTATGCAAGGCATAGTCACAGGTCTCAATGGTTGGATCAACAATTTAGGACATGTAAGGACACTTTCCCCATTGGAACTATTATATCCATTGTAGACTTTGCGGAGAACTATAAATTGCAGCCCCAAAATGAGACTCAAGCTCAATATTACAATTCCATTCAGGTTGCTATTTTTGTACACATCACATATAGACATTCCCCTGAAAGCACAAAAGATGAGCGAAAGATAATTAGAGAGTACCATTTTTATATGAGTGATGACAGGTCTCACTCTCATGAGTTTGTTCAACATTGTTTCCAGGACTATTTTGACTTCTTGCAGGAAAATGGTATTGCTATGGATAGGCATCTCATTTGGTCGGATAATTGCACCGGTCAATTTAAGAATGCTAGAATGTTTTATTAGTTTTGTAGAATGCACATGGAGAGAGGTGTACCTCATATTTGGAGTTTTTTTGAGTCAGGGCATGGGAAAGGGGAGCATGATGGAGCAAGTGCGTGTGTGAAGAGAGCTCTAGTTAAGGAGCAATTGAGGATTTTAGGTGATGTACTTCTTGATGCTCATTCTATTGTATTATTGCATAGATTCTTTTGGTTGGTTGAGGAGGGAACTATAGGAGATAGATTGGATTGTCAAACTGTGAAAGACTCTTCAAAAATGCATTCATTCCAAAGCTCCAATAGTAGTACATGGACCATTTGGACACGAGAGTTGGCTTGTTTTTTCCCCATGTGTTTTCAGTATGATTGGGATCATTGTGACTCAAGTGAGTGGGTGGATACATGGGTTCCACAGTATCTGACTCCTTTATCTTTAACACTCTCTATAAGAAATGATGACATGGACACTTCAGTTGACTATGACCATCTTTCAGATCTTCTGAAGCTAGGAGATGTTTTTGCATTGGTTGCACTGTAGGGGAATGATGAGAGGTCATATTATTGGTTAGCACATTATGTACGAGGTAAACAGAAGCTTGTACAACCGATGACAGATGGTGATGGGTTCACATATCCTACTAGTTTAGTTGTTGTTGTGGGAACATGGCTGCAAACATACATGATTAGAAAGAATGGAGTTCCCACATTTGAAGACTATGAGAAGCACAAAACTATTCTCATGTATTCAGACATTGTTATAACAACAAATGTCAAGTTGTCAAAGCATCAAGGAAGACCAAAGACAAAATAACTTTGGACTATTACTATTGCTGATCATGAAGCACTATTGGAGACCCTGAAGCAAAGAGATGACCCTTCAAGAACACTTGACTAGGTAATAAGTTAACTTAGTGCATTGTTTTCTAAGTTCGTTAAGCTTAATTTCAATACATTAATTTGACCTTTCTCAGATTTTATTTTGAGTCAATAAAATTGGTTTTGTATGTGGATTGTAACTTGTGCAGGAGCACCTATGAAGATGCCTATGCTCACCATGGATCCAATCAGAGATAGAAGGACAAAAGGATCCTTAATGGTTAATTGAGATCTTTTGAAGCCTATAATGGCAATTTGTAACAATAAATTTGATTTAAAAGTTAAATGTCCTAAAACTCTTCATAACGACTTATGACCAAAATCATGTATGGGTGGCCAATAGTGCCAAGAAGGGATCTTACATGTCATATACTTATGTCATTTGCATGGTTTGAATTCTTACATGTTTGATTGTTGTTTCTAATGCTTTAAGGATATTATTTTTTAGCATTTCAAACAATCTATAAAAGTTAAACCTCAAACATAATAAGCTCCACAATTCAAATTTCACAAGCTTAATCATGATTAATTTCACAATTCAAATTTCAAACATACCTCTAACAGTCAGTTGAAAGTGGCTCAGCAATGTATCTTTCAAACCGGCAGTGAACTTTCAAGGCTCGTATCTTGGACTTCATGAGAGGTATCAAAAAATCATCAAGTGCTACAGGATTTTTTTTTTGAGGTCTACAATAACCTCTCTCGGTTTTGGGCAATTCAACTTCATTTGCATTTGGCAAGGTGATCTCAGTCGATGCCAAAACTTGCAGTGAGGATCAGTTGAAAGTGGCTCAGCAGTGTATCTTTCAAACCGTCTGACCTAGCATTGAACCATCTACTCCATCAGCTCTAGTTGGCTAGGTAAACACCAGTGACAACCCCGTTCTACCCACAGAGTCACTGGAATGCTCACAACCGCGCTCGACCCAAGTGACCTCAAGGTGCACTAAGCATGATTGGGTAGTGATCTTCCAGGGCTCGTATCTCAGACTTCATGAGAGGTATTTAAATTTTTTTAGGTTCTACAAGATCATTTTTTTGAGGTCTACAATAACCTCTCTTAGTTTTGGGTGATTCGACTTTGTTTGCATTTGGCAAGGTGATCTCAGTCGATTTCAAAACTTGTAGTGAGGGTCAGTTGAAAGTGGCTCAACAATGTATCTTTCAAACTATCTAACTTGGCATCAAAATTTCTACTCCATCAGCTCTAATTGGCTGGGTAAATGCCAGTGACAACCCCGTTCTACCCACAGAGTCACCGGAACGCTCGCGACCATGCTCGACCCAAGTGACCCCAAGGTGCACTAAGCACGAATGGGCAGTGATCTTTCGGGGCTCATATCTCAGACTTCATGAGAGGTATTGACAAACTATCAGGTGCTACAAGATCATGTTTTTGAGGTCTACAATAACCTCTCTCAATTTTGGGAGATTCAACTTCATTTTCATTTGGCAAGGCGATCTTAGTCGATGCCAAAACTTGCAGTGAGGGTCAGTTGAAAGTGGTTCAGTAGCGTATCTTTCAAACCGTCTGACCTGGCATCGAACCATCCACTCCATTAGTTTTGGTTGGTTGGGTAAATGCTAGTGACAATCCCATTCTGCCCATAGAGTCATCGAAACACTCGTGACCATGCTCGACCCAAGTGACCCCAAGGTGCACTAAGCATGATTGGGCAGCGATCTTTCGGGGCTTGTATCTTGGACTTCATGAGAGGTATCGACAAATTGTCAAGTGTTATTGGATCATGTTTTCAAGCTCTACAATAATCTCTCTCAGTTTTGGGTGATTGAACTTCATTTGCATTTGGCAAGGCAATCTTAGTCGATGCCAAAACTTGCAGTGAGGGTCAGTTGAAAGTGGCTCAGCAGTGTATCTTTCAAACTATCTAACCTAGCATCAAACCATCTATTCCATCAGCTTTGGTTGGCTAGGTAAACACCAATGATAACCCTTTTCTACCCACAAAGTCATCGGAACACTCGCGACCATGCTCGACCCAAGTGACCCCAATGTGCACTAAGCATGATTGGGTAGTGATCTTCCGGAGCTTGTATCTCAGACTTCATGAGAGGTATCGACAAACCATTAGGTGCTATGGGATCATGTTTTTGAGGTCTATAATAACCTCTCTCAGTTTTGGGCAATTCAACTTTGGTTGCATTTGGCAAGGCGATCTCAGTCGATGCAAAAACTTGCAGTGAGGGTCAATTGAAAGTGGCTCAGTAGCGTATCTTTCAAACCGTCCAACCTAGCATCGAACCATCTGATCCATCGACTCTGGTTGGCTGGGTAAATGCTAGTGAAAACCCCATTCTGCCTACAGAGTCACTGGAACACTCATGACCACGCTCGACCCAAGTGACCCCAAGGTGCACTAAGCACGATTGGGCAGCGATCTTCCGGGGCTCATATCTCAGACTTCATGAGAGGTATCGATAAATTGTTAGGTGATACAAGATTTTTTTCTAAGGTCTACAATAACCTCTCTCATTTTTGGGTGATTTGACTTCTTTTGCATTTGGCAAGGCGATCTCAGTCGATGCCAAAACTTGCAGTGAGGGTCAGTTGAAAGTGGCTCAACAACGTATCTTTCAAACCGTCTAACCTGGCATCGAACTATCTACTCCATTGGCTCTGATTGGCCAGGTAAATGCTAGTGATAACCTTGTTCTTCCCACAGAGTCACCAGAACGCTCGCGACCACACTCAACCCAAGGTGCACTAAGCATGATTGGGCAGTGATCTTCTAGGGCTCATATCTCAAACTTCATGATAGTTATTGAAAAACCATCAGGTGCTATGGGATCATGTTTTCGAGGTCTACAATAACCTCTCTCAGTTTTTGACGATTTGACTTTGTTTGCATTTGGCAAGGCGATCTCAGTTGATGCCAAAACTTGCAGTGAGGGTCAGTTGAAAGTGGCTTAGCAGTGTATCTTTCAAACCGTCTAACCTGGCATCGACCCATCTGTTCCATTAGCTCTAGTTGGCTAGGTAAATATTAGTGTCAACCCCATTCTACCCACAAAGTCATCAGAACACTCGCGACCATGCTCGACCCAAGTGACCCCAAGTTGCACTAGGCACGATTGGGCAGCGATCTTCTGGGGCTGGTGCAGGGCACCCTCCACTAGTAGGAATTTGAATTGCATTGTTATGTTTGTAATAAATAGGATGGATCTAAATAGATCATCCTAATTTTGGTTTGGAATCCCTAATGTGTGATCAAGGATCTTTTGGCAATGTTATAAGCCTAAGATACCTTAGGTCATGGGGTTCACCTAGTTAGTGATAATTTGCTAGGTTAGGCTTATGGAGTCTTAAAGGTTGATTTTAGATTATTTTGACTTGAAAAATCATGTTGATAGGTTTTGATCTCAAAAATAAATCATAAACTCTATCGAGTTCATAAAATGGCATATTTTGCAAAATTGCAAAAATGCAATAAAAGTTGTTGCAAATTTCTAAAATTTCTCGAGAGATTGGAATTGGAAACCCAAGAGTCAAATGGGTTCTCCAATTGATATACCTTCATTTTTAAGGTTATATATGCTCATCACTTTGAACCATAATGGTAAGAAGTTGATTTTTGTAAACTGATGCCATAAAGGAGGAATACAAACCATTTTTTAGCCATTTCTCAGAGTTGTACGGGCATGTACGGACTTACATGGTCATGATTTGAATGTGGGAATATTTTATTGCATGTTAGTGGACATTTTCATTTATTTGAAGAAGTTTTAGTTTCATTTGTTAAATTTATTTCAATTATTTTCAAAATAGCCCAGGAAGCAAGCTTTTCTAGGGCCCTGAACACTAATGGAGGCCTAACTTGCATTCTAGCCATGGGTTTAACCTAATAATTTGGAAAATACATGTTAGGTCTATGTATTAATGGATTATAAAGGCTCATGCAATGGCTCAAAGGGAAAGGCCTTCATGCATCAGACCCTAATCTAAATTTTTGAGAGGATTCAGTCTAGAAAGTAGAAGAAAGTTGTAAAGAAGTGCATAGAATAGATAAGTGAGTGAAGTAAAGGTGTTTTTGAGTCATTTGGGGTTGGAGAAGAATATCTGAAGCACTGTACCAGTTCCATGAACCCTATAACTCATACTTGCTTTGTAAACCAAGCTTAATTAGGCCAATTAGGTCTGTGTCCAAGGTGGGTGTTAGGTGGTACTAGAGTGGAGTTGGAAGGAAAGGCTTTGGGATCTTAAATAAATTCCAAATGGGTGTCTAAAAATTCCTTGATTGTATCAAGATACTCAATTTTGCAAAAGTTAGAGTAGAAAACCTCTATTGAGAAGCCTACAAGGAAATTGGCGTGCAGGTCTAGTTTGCAATGGTACGGTTTTGGTGGGAATAAACCAAGTGTTATTTAAGAGGCCTTAGGTCATATGAGGACCATCTAAATGCTTGGGAGTGGTTAGGAAGTCCACTAGTGAAGAGTTCTATCAATAAGTTAGTTTTAGGCCTAGTGTCCCTAAAGCCAAAACGACATTGAAGTTTGATTGAGTGTGTAACTTTGCAAAGGGAGTTTATTGGGATAGAAATATATTTTTTTGGTTGTTTTATACCATCAAAAGAGTTTGGGATTACCATTAAGCCTTTTTGGTTGGTTGGTGAGTTGTGGGAGGTAATAGAAGGGCACTCCACTTTCTTGTTGTAACCTCTGCATTAGGGGCTCGTATATGTAAACTATTCGACAGAATGCCCGCAAGTAGAGCACGACATATGGAATTATAGATAGGAGTAGTAGAACTAGTAAAAGGTATCCAAAAATGAAGTTTCCAAAGCTTTGTTAGGTTAGACTGGTCGATGACAATGAGAATTGGTTTTACACATCGAGAGTATTGGCATTCAAGAACATGATAATCTATAATACAATTTCAATATTAAGACATTATCATTTCTTGAGAATGCCCCAACACCAAATGTCAATGAGGACCCGACATCTTCTTTGATGGATAGAGCCTTGTTTCATGCTCGGTTGTTGGATTCATAGAGGGCTGAGACTATATCAGTGGGAAACTTAAGAGCAATTTTCAATACCAAGCTGATGATGCCTTCATGATGCATGATAATGTAGTTCTTTGTGTTGACATCAGTCATGATTCAGAGATGTTGGCTTCAGGTTTACAGGGTGGGGAAATTGAGGAGGACGTGCTCGCAATTTAATCCCAATATACGTATGTATGATGGGTTCGACAAAATGTTTCTTGGTGTCACTTGCATGAAGAGGTATGTGTGTGGAGAGCCATAAATGACATGCTCTAGTTATAGCACCAAGCATCCAATCAAAACATAGAGGCATTAACACTTGTGTTGTAATAAGATCCAGATGGCACTATTCTATAGGAATAGATCCATTTTGAAAGATGTAGAGCACCAAGTAACATGGACTTTCATAACAAAATATTACTAAGGCACTCACAAAGGGAGACTTTAATGTATTCGAGAAAGAAGATGTGGATAGACACGTCCTCAAGAATTAGTTATTATAACAGGAAATAAACTGACCGAAAGGGGAAAATAAATAAGGCTCGTAGAGGAGATTTTGGGGGTTCTGAATTCCACCTAACCTGAGAGACTTTGTGCCAGGGGAGGGATAGATTAGGATTTTTATTGTAATGCAGGGAAAGAGGGATTTTATTTTTAGATAATGATTAATGTACAAGAACAATAGAATCTTTGTTGTTTTGCTATGTTCAAAGAAGGATATGTCAGCATATTAAAAGTTTGATTTTAGATGCTCACTTTCTGATTGATATTCATCTTTGAATGATATTGGTTTCTTTTGAATGTGTATCTATTACATCTGATCATCAACACGATCATCTGTGGACTTTGTGCTATAGTTTTTCATGTATTTGGAAAGAACCATTCATCTTTCTCTCTTAGTTTCTTTCTGTAATGCATTGTTTAGGAAAATGAAATTTGTAGCATTTACTGTCCTTTTCTTTTTAGTAAATTAGTCCCTTCGTGTCTATCTCATGTTTACGAATAGATGTTTGTAAGCCTTTATTGCTTTCAGGTTAAAAGCATTATCATTTATAGTTTAGTTGATTCATTGTAAATCCTGCATGGGGAGCTATACCTGGATAATTCAGAGGGCACTTACGCTTCTCAATAGCAAAGTGACCCAACTATTGGTGTTGGTTGAGTCTTTTTGTTTGGGCTTTAAGGGTCATTTTGTAAGTGTTTCTTTGGAAGACAAATCTATTCACCAACAAGAAGTTAAATCTCAAACATAATAAGCTCCATGAACAGGGTATTCCAGAGTAAAGAAAAACAAACGTAACTTCAACAAGATATAATTTAAATCATAATGATAATCATAGTCAAGATATAACTTCACCATTCAATTCCATAAACATGAATAATAAATATGTATATACAAAAGATGATGAAAATATAACATATAAATGAACATGTTCTATATATGTATCAAATGTATCAAAAGTATGTCCATATACAAATATGGCACATGCCATTTCAAAATGTCTACAAAATCAATGTTTTAAGGTGTATAATGTGGCATGTATGCCATCTCAAAATGTGTCAAGTGTCATCTCTAAATGACCAAAAAACTAAAACTGTATCCTATGTTGTAGGGGGATCATCAAAATGTAGTCTCTTTGAAGAAATGTTGGGCTCTGATTGATCCTGCATAAAAAAAGAGTTCAAACCAAAGTTAGATTGCTTACTTTATGTGATTTGTACATATATATATATATATATATATATATATATATATATATATATATATATATATATATATATATATATATATATATATATATATATATATATATATATATATATATATATATATATATATATATATATATATATATATATATATATATATATATATATATATATAATTCATAATTTTCAAACACTAATTTAATTAAAATTATAACTAAATACAAATATTTGTACCTGGTCTTTCGATCACCTACCATGAGCAGGTGTCCTAGCATAAGTCCTGGGTAGTGAAGGGACCATGCCAGCAATACCAACTTTGACCTATAAATATATATTTGCAATAATGAGATTAGTAGAGTGGTGCAACATAGAGGAATAAATCTACAAAATAGGATGATAGCATAATATAATTACAAATTGATTGAACTAAAATTAAAACTTACATCCAGTGATCCCTCCTCTGGAATAGTGGGCTGGGTCAACAAAGAAATGAAGGATTCTCGTGGGCCCTCCCTCACAGTCGGAGTAACCTATGAGAGTAAAAAGATTGTCAATTATATATCAATGTACTTCATCATAGCAAACCTGGTTACAAAATACAAATAACAATATGTTAAAGTCTATGTACAATCAGGCTATCACTCCAAATTGAGATGCCTGTAACCCTACACTGTCGAACCAGTGTCGGGACATCATCGATAGCCACACCCTATACAATAAAGTGCAAGTAAAATATTTATTACTACACACAAGTGGCATACATATGCATGCATAATTAATCTTAAACAATTAACTACCTTTCCTTTGTCAACACCTGATGAAGGAACCCTCTCATGCCCCCCACTAACATCGGTTATAGCCTACAAGAACACAATAAGATGACAATATATATTAGTAAATGTATGAATTTTATTGCTCTAATTGATAGAGATTTAAGCATGTAGACCAAATGATATAAAAAAAACTAATGGGTAAATAATTTATAATATACCGTATAGTCATCAAGGCCAAATGAAATGGCCAAAAGTGTGGACTCATCCACCTGTCTCACCTCCTCCTGTGTCATTGACTGAACATAAATGGAAAATATATATATACATAAGTGCATGCAATCATTAAAACTAATCTAAATAAATTAATTATTTTTAAATTAAATAAGTCATGTGACAAATTTATTTATAATGTTTACTCTTACCATATCAATAGGAGTCAATGGCTCTACCTGCACCTCCTGAGCACTCTCATGAGATGTAGATGCTCCATGAGGTGTTGTAGCCTCTGTAGCTGTGTCTCTTGTATCCCTCTCATCAATATAATGAAACTGATATATATCAGAATCAGTAAGCGGTCCGAGGCACATATGCCTACACGTAATGCACATATGGGGCTCACATACATGTGAACTCTGACAAGCTGTCGATGCGCTAGCAGCATCCAAAGGAGGCAACACTGACCTGGTCTGAGTGATCAACTGATCACTTAGTAAATGAATGGCCCTAATAGTTTGTGAGGCAGCCTCTACAATGATATCAGGATGTTGCACTAGAGGAGGGGGTGCGACATCAGTGGGGGGGACAAAGGTAGTGGCCTTTTGGTGTTGGGAAGATGGCCTAGTCTGAGGAGCTTCTCTGCCTATGCCCATGTTGGGCCTCATACTCCAATAATCAACATGGTGACCAAGCACAAACTCAGCATACAATTTTTTAAGGAAATAAAATGGGACCTCCAAATTGCTATGGGGTGGTTTATCAAAAACCATCGACCAACGATCCCAAAAGTTTGTGCACATTGCTTCATTTGTGCACCATTTTATTGATAATTTGAGCTTTTTGGGGTCAACTAGTATTCCAATTTTAGGATCAACAAAAAGGGTGGCTATATCTTCCTTACTTATATTAAGGGCCACAATCCCGTCATGGTCAAGCCCATCATCAAATTGGGCATGCATATCATCACACCAATGAAGAGTAGCATTATGTTGTTGCATGAGTGTGTCAATGTTTCCAACAATTGTATTTAGTGTGGCAAGCATGGGACCTAATGTAGGTATATTTTGATACGTGTTTTGGAAACCTCGTATTGTGTTCAAATTTTCTTGTATCAAATCTTGTAAAGATGGAGGGTTTTGAAGCAGGGGATTATTTTGGGGATTGTTATTTGGTGCAAGAGGGTTATTTTCTTCATTGTTGTCAGCCATGCCTAATTAAATTAAAAAAATCTAAATTTCAATCTAATTTCATATATTATTACAAATATAAATAAACAACCCTATTTTTAAAAAAAATGCTACATTTAGCATGAAAATGAAATAAATTAATAAAAATCATATAAATAACTACTTACCAAATATGCTTGGAGTTGAATTTGTTGTTTCTAATATTAGGTATCTGAAAATCATAGAAAGAACTTAAGAAAATCACGCAAGGAAATGAGGAAAAGGGCTCGCAGGTTTTGGATTTATGCCACAGTTATCGGGTACCCAATTAGGCCTATGCTTTGGTGGCAAGTTTGCCTAGGTGTACTAACACCCAGGCCTACTAAAAAGTCAACAAGCACTTTCATGCACTTTTGGACAAGTGAAAAGTGAATGTTTTTCACATCGCCACTTTTTGGCCCCTCATGATCTTGCACATACCCTTGGAGTTAATTCCTTTTGCATATGGCCATTTTATGGCATAAAATTTTTTTCCTTCTATACCCTGACCAACCTAAACCATTTTCATTAATGGTCAATAATTTTCATAGAAAAATGACGTCAAATGTACTAACGCAGCAATCAATTACACATTCAGAAGTAAACTATTATAACAACAATTAAATTTGTAATCCTTTCAATTTGTAAGGATCATAAATTTATTAGAACCTATCCTATCAAGGATTGAATCAGAAATAAATAAGCTTCTACCTCCTTCATGCGCATATTACAATGCAATGGTAAGTGGAAGGATAATAACAGGTTCTTAGTTCTCAGGCAAAACAAATACACCATCAAATCAACTAAAAAAAAGTGTACAAATAATGTAAAGATGCCCTCTACATATTCTATGAAAGATGGAATAGCATAAGAAAATAGGTGGGTGTACAAATAGAGTAGACAAATGAGCTTCTAATATGGTGTTCAATATAATTGGGGAAAATTGAAGGAAATCTGGACATGTCATGCATCAAAAAACTAGTTTATTTCCCAAAATTTTTAACAAGATCCACGTCAGGTTGAAAGATCAAAATCAATAATCAATGAAATTGGAATTTGACATCTGCAAGAAAATGAAGGAATTGGGTCTTAAACTTGAAGAAATGTTTGGGAAAATCCATTTCATTTTGATGTTGATCCAATTGTCATGAAAGCTTCTAGATTTCTTCATTTTGTTATACTTGTCAATTTTATGAAATTTAATGCTTTTTTCTCCTTTATTTTGCAAGGTGAATTGGAGGAGAAGCTAGGAAGGTGAGGAAATGATGGTGAAGTTAAGCTCAAGATTTCAAGCTTGAGGACTTCAAGTGAGAAGGAAAATTCAACATCAAGATTATCAAAGTACAAATTCAAGGCAAAATGAAGACCAAGTTCATGAAGATGCGAGTTCAAAGTAAACAACAAGTTCAAAGTAAATAGGGAAAATAACCATCCCATAAATTCCTAACATAACCATTCCAACCAACTATCATCATTCCCTCAGTGTTAAAAGAATTAGCCTCATAACCAACTATCATCGTTCCCTTCCTAACATAACCATTCCATAACTGAGATGTAACAAAACCCTCACTGTTCTATAACAATCAATCAATGCTTATGTGTGTGCATTTATAGTCACACATTACTCATCATGTATAATACCAAAAACCTAATGTTGAACTAACTTACCAAAAAAAATTAATAATATATGCCTCAAATCAACATTAAATTTCAAACAATTCTACGTTCCTCAATTTTTACCTTTAAAAATTAAAATTTATGAGTGGGTTGTCTCATCAATGATGTTCCTAAAATATGGTAGCAAGAACTTTGGTATCCAATCACTTAATAGCATAATAATGTATAAACCTGTACAAAGAAGGTAGATGAAAATTCTTATATTGCATGATTGGTATTAGTACCGTGGAAGGTACAAGAACTAGTTTTAGATTGCACTGAGACCTTTATAGTGCAATATGAACTGCTAATATGAAAATCTCACAACTAGATACAGCTGCCCCAGGCAAGGCAGTTTGCATAATTGGACAAGTTGAAAGGTGCCATGCAGAACCTATAATATAAAGTTGCAATTCTCTAGTTGGGACAGTCATCACACTATTTAGAAGAAATATGAAGAAATAGTACTACTGTCTAGGATATTTTTGTACCATTCTTTGGCAATTTCTTTTAAGGAATTCACAAACAATTTTATCAAGGCATACTCATTATCTATCTCATATTCATGTGGAATGGATATGGGATATTCATCACACTATTCCAATCCATTGATCCGGCCAATCCATTCATACTTCTACACAAACAAATTAACTCACCAAAATGTTGTCACTCTAGGACAGTCATTATAGGGACAATGACCAATCTTTCAATCAAATGCACCTTATGTTTGATGTGTGGTGGTAACGTTCTCTATTGTTTAAATCAACTACACATGAATATGAGATAGACAATGAGGATGCACAAATAGGAATGATTCATATGTTTCAAGGTACATTAGGAACAATAGATTCCAAGTGGAGATGCATTAGGAACCTTATTGCTATTCACTGAGATGTAACACTAAGGGAACGATGATAGTTGGTTGGAATGGTTATGTTAGGAAGTTATGGGATGGTTATGTTCCTCAACCATTTATCTATCCTCCACCCAATGATTTTGAGACCAAGTGTCATGTAATAAACCTTTTATTTACCATTGTATCTTTGGTTTGACTATTTAAACTATGGCTAGATATGATGGTCGACACAAGATCAATGGCCAGGGGCAAGATGGCCAAACCCAACTTGCAACGATACTATATTTTCCATTTCACTGAGCAACGTCTTGTGGCAGATTTTAGGCCATGCAACTATCTACCTATTCTAACATGACCAATTAAAGATTGCCACCTGTCTAGTCCCATGCCACATCCCTGCTACTACTATAGCTCACCTTGGATGCATATGTAATTGTTGATGTTTACCATTGTAGCCCTCCTACAAATCAAGAGAAGATTAGCTGGGTTGATTATCTGCGAACACAAATTCTTTATAGAACTAGTAACTAGCCTTTGTGGAGATAATAAAATCACTTAAGCTATGGGAAACTACCTATATGAATTCAATGTACATTTAGACAAAAAGCACAAAGGTGAATTTGCAGGCTAAAGCTAAGAATAGGTATTTCACATAAGTTTGAATGAGTCAGATCTTGGATCATGTAGTGCACTATGAGAGGATCGTTATTGATGTAGAATGATGGTCCTTTTTCCTTGTGAACTTTCAACCATCGACATATCATTGAATCCATCTTGTGCAAGGAAAATAGATGGAGCATATGTGTGAGACAATTATATTAAATGGGAGGACTGAATTTTAGTATGGCCTGTGATCTGGAAATTGATAAAGAAGTTTTATGAGACTCATTTGAGTTATATGATTATATGGCAAGGCTTTTTTTTCTTCATTTTATTTAGAAAAATAAAATTCAATTTGGCACACTACCTTGTTAGGTTTAAAAATCAAAGCTAGTATGAAGTGCAAATGACAGTTCTTGTGTGCTTATGTGAGAAATCAGAAAACTATTCGGACAAATAACTTTATATTGAAAATCTTAACCATGACTAGGAGTAGCTTTTAGAATAAGATTCGCTTAACTTCCCAGTATTATTATGTTCTTGTATACGCTCTTATTGTTTTGGTAATGCCTGTATTTCTAAAGCTCTAGTATTATTTTTCATATAAGCATTCTGAGCATTTTTATGCTATTGTATATTTGTTATTGTAAGATGGTGAATGCATTTTCACAATGATTGAATTTTGTATTTTCTAACTTATTTTCTACTTTGTTGATGGATCTATTGAAGTGTTTAAACATTGTGAATGAGAAATGAATTTGTACTCTGTAGTACATTGATCTATTCAAACTAGTGATTTTCTCTTTTTTGCCATTTCCCTTGTTGATTCTTTAATGCAAGCCATTAGAATTTGAACTCCCTAAGCATGAACATTGATTTTTAATATTATAGTGTAAGCATGACTCAAATTGTTTGATAGAAAACTTGTGTGAAGGAACATAATATGTTTCATTTAGTTCCATGGATTTTAAAGAAGTATAATTGTTAACACCTCATTTTTATTTGTATAACATAGGATAAGAGATGATATCCAGTAGCATATATGTTAATCTCCCTGAATCATTTTCCTTTTCCACGGGGTTTGAATTGCCTATCAAACACTCACAACCCAAGTTTCCACATGAATGGTATGGGGAATAATGTTGTATATAGAAGCATTTGTACTCATAGAGGAAGTGGCCATGCTAGCATAGCCACAAACATAGAGGAATATTATACGCATGAAGAAATTCTTGAGTGGTTGCATATGGCATTCAACAATTTTGATAGTGCTAATGGCTTACGAGGGAATAAAGGATTGAAGAGAAGCTACTATGGTAGGAGAAATCTACAAAGAAATGGAAATAGGTGATGTTAATGTTTTAGACATGAGTGATTGAATCAGTTGCATTGTATCTAAGCACATCCATGTAAAAGTTTAACTGTAAATAATTGTTTTCACTTGTCTGTATCTAATTCAAGTGAAGGAAATCCAATGAACATGTAACAGTAACATTAAAAGAATGTTGTTATGGATAAAATCATATATCATTTTAATATTCTATTGAAGAGCATACTTAGGAACCACAATCATGTGTTTTAACAGGTTCTTCTATACTTCCCCAGTTTCCATTTAGTTTCCAAAAGAATTGTATAAACCTTGGTACTATTGTGTTAAGAATCCTGACACAGAACTGCTTCTTTAGAGATTCCAAGTTCATATTTCATGGAATCAATACAAATTTTTTGTATGCAATATTTGAATGCCTAGAAACTTTCTATAGTGCATGAACTATTTCTATTATTTGATTTGATGAAGTAAGATTACAGATTAGTTTTGTGGAGCTTAAAGTCTAAAACTAGGACTCCTTAACTTACAAAATGCTAATAATTCAAAGCAATAATGCTTGTTAAGTTGGGGTAACATGAAATTTGGAGGCTCCCAATGCATGCCTTTATTTATAGAAGTATTCACTTCAATGTGAATGGGATTAGTAAGTTCGCTATTCCCATCCTCTAGATGAAGACAAAGTAAAACTTATCCTTCTTAAGTGTTAAATTTTGAAAAGCTCTAATTACTATTTTTGAATGACGGAAAAATGCATTTTATACTATTTTTGAACAAAGTATTGCATCAATCTAATTGCCTTTTGAAGAAAGCTAGAAGAGCTAGCATCAATTTCTATTCATGATTGCAGAAGGATTTAATTTCTCTATAGACACATGAATTTAGTTTTGACATATTGGAAATCCCAAACTCAGTGAACATTTATTCTCATTGGTATATATTAGCAATAGCTATCATACTTTTAAGACTTTCCAATTCATTAATGTAAGCCTTGTGACATTGTTTTTACGTGGTGCTAATAAATTCTATTTATTCATAATTATGAATGAGACTTGATTCAGCCATAGTCCAAAAAGGGATTAGCCTCAAAGCATTGAGTTATTGACTGAAAATGGTTCATGGATCACTCACATGTTATTCAAGTGAGAAATTTATGCAGTATTTGCACTGTGCAACTAAATAAAATTGTTAATTTTCTTAAAACTAAAATGCCTTATTACTCGTTATTCTGATTTTTGACTCAAATGCCATTGCAAAGTATTTGTTGAGAAAACCTAGATTTTGATTAAAAGATGTGAAATGGTAACACAACTTAAATAAAACTGACCAAAAGTAAATGCATGTAACGTCAAGATTACAGTCCATGAAAACATCTAAATTTATCAAGATCACAATTTTGTCAAGTGTTACAAAACATACATAATGTAGAACCAACACAGGAATATTGAGAGATCTTAATGACTTGCAAAAGCAAAAAACTTACGAAAACAAAAAAGATAAATTTGACAACTCAATGCACTTGTTTGCTGCAAACAATTTAGTAACATTACACAAAAAAAGAATGTTAAAACTAATAAATCATTCAATTGCAATTAGTACTGCAACAAATACTAGAAGCCAACCTTAAATTGAAGTAGTCTACTTTTTTTGTAACAGACACCAGTAAAAACATACACCAGTATGTTCTCACTATTTTTTAATAGAGACTCCCTATGAGCATTCATAACATAATCATTCCAACCAACTATTGTTCCCTTAGTGTTAAAAGAATTAGCCTCATAACCAACTATCATCATTCCCTTCCTAACATAACCATTCCATAACTGAGATGTAACAAAACCCTCACTATTCTGTAACAATCAATCAATGTTGCATTGTTTCTACATTTCAGGAGTTAGTAGGTTATTATACAGGTTAGATTAACACATCCCATGAAGCCAAGGCCCTTGGATTTTCACAAGATGGTCATATTATGAAAAGAACCTAGACTGTTGCAAGAAAACTCAAAACTTATAATCTGTCAACTAATACCAGGCATCTAACTTTCAGTACAGCGTGTATCAATCTTGTTTAAACAAATAATGAATGAAAAGGAACTTATATTACATCTCAGTGAATGGAAATAAGGTTCCTAATGCATCTCCACTTGGAATCTATTGTTTCTATGGAACAGTTTCCTTAAATGAGCACTAGTGTTTTGGAACTATATGCAGTCCCTGTTATTATAGAAACCCATAATTTACATTTGCGGGTTCTACTAGACTACTATGTATTTTTTGTGACTGTTGTTCATTATGCAGTTAAATGTTTTGTTAAGACACAGTCCGCCACTAGTTAGAAACTTACACTTTGGATAACACACCCCAAATTCATACTCATGCATTTTTAAGTTTGATTGTGTAGTATTATTTACATTTTTTCCACAGAGTTCCATTCTCTGACAGACCATGTTCAAAGGTATTATGATTGGCTTTGTTATGGGACTCAACCCTTAACTTGTATCTCCTCCATGGGAATCCAATGCTGTTGGAAGGGGAGAAAGTTAAGGTAATGTATGCAAGTAATTAGAAGGCTCAAAATTTGGGGAGACCGATTTAATGCTTCAAGGATGAAATCCTAAATTGGGTACATTTCATATATGTAACTAATGAAATGATAAATGCTATAATGGAATGAGTTGGGAACCTGTTAACTTCAAGATCAGAATCCATCGAAGATATCAAGCAACATTACCAGAGATGAGTACAAGAAAATGACAATGCAGTGCGCAGTAATGAAATATAGAAAACACAAATTAACATACCTCAAACGCCATGGAAGATAGTAATGAAATGATCTATTAACCTTGGTTGTAGGTGCGTGCTTCAGGAATAAGCTCTACTCTGCTCCTTAGCTTAGCAACGACAATCCTAATTCACACACTCACTACAACCATTAAAAGTGAAAATGAGAATTGAAATGTTCTTTTTAAGTAATATGCCCATATTCGTCAAAAATTTGACTGTCATTATAGTGGTCGAAAGTTCGATGAACACAGGCATGGTTTTAAAAAAAAACAAATTTTTCCTTCTATACCCCAGCCAACCTAAACCATTTTCATTAATGGTTGAAAATAATGGTCAAAAAATGATGTCAAATGTACTAGTGATAAATTTGACATGTTAGAATATTTTGTATCTTCATTTAGTCCAATGAACCAATTGGATCTGCCCTACCCTTGATTGTCTCAAGTATTGCCTCGTGGTTTGACTCATGAACCTTCCAAAGAGTTTTATTATGCGGTCTTCCCCCATATCTGATCAAGTGGACATTTGATGCAAAAATGAGGTTTGAATAATGAAGAATCTTTCTGTGTGTCTCCTAATCCTTGAACAACCACAACCTAGGGTTCTTCATAGCATACCGTCTAAGCCATGTACTAGTTACAACCACTACTCATATAGGGTATTCTAATTCTTCACCATCGATAACCAAGTGATCCAATTTATTTTTGCCTCAATACAATGACACAAATAATAATTTGTCCCTTCTTCATTGTCTTTAGGTACAATAATAGGAAAAACATGGCCTGTAATGATATAAACATAATGAGGACATTAGTTCACTAAATATTTATGATAAAGTGCTAAATTTGAGATTATTTGTATGTGGAAAATTTTACCTAGTTGTACTAGATCAAATAAGCAATCAAAGTCAATGGATGATTCCATTTTTGTCAGTTGTAGTGCTTCATGGGGATGATAAGAGGCAAGTGGACTCAAAATACATGTATACCATTTGTCAACCCATTCCTGTGACTCACACCCATCCTAATCTTCATCTACACATGATGAAAAAAAGCATACCATATGTCATGTGTGGATACTCCATGAACTTGCATTACAACTTCTAAAAGAGTGTAGTTCACTTGATCTTGTCAATGTACAACAATCTTCATATGCTACAATGTTAGTTTCTTCCATCAACCGAAAAAATCTACGAACCATAGACTCACCTTCATTACCTAGACCCATTGTAGGATTACACCACTGAACAATACATCCCGCATGTGACAATGTTTTTTTCTCTTTGTGCTTTAGTTCTTCACATGCTAATGCTCTTTTAATACATGCACCTGCACCATTGTGCTCTCCCCTTCCATGAGCAACCTTTATTAAATTCCACATATATTGAATTCTAGTAGTCTTATGCATCCTGCTCAACTAATAAAACATATGAGAATTTTTGAATTGTGATGCACAATTATCTGACCATATGATATGTCGATGATATTTTATGCCCTTGTTTTCCAAATGACCATAAAATAGTTGAAAGAAACCATGTACAAACTTTGTATAATGTGAGTGATCATCGTTGATATAAAAATGATACTCCCTCAATATCTTCCTATTCTCATTTGTACTGTCTGGTGCATGCATGAATGCTATATGGACAAATATAGCAACCTATTGAGAGTTGTAATACTTTACTTGCACCTCATTCTATGGTTGTAGTGTGTATTCTCTACAAATTTCATAACTGAAACAATGGTATCAAGTGGAAATGTGTCCTTGCACAACTTGAATTACATATCCAACCATTGTGCTCTATGTGTATGCCTTGCATACTCATAAATAATTTTTTTACAAAAAATGTCCATGAACTGATACATTGGAATTTTTTCAATTACTAAATCACATCTTTTAACCTCTTTTCCATCTTTTATATTGTATGTCACGGTCTTATATTTTCCAAATTCTACTATTTCATTACCGATTGCATGCGTACTCTCCATATGTTGACAAATTGGCAAATGTCGCAAACCTCCGCAATCTATGCATGTACCATTCAAGCATGAGAGCTTGTAAAATTGTTGACCATCCACTCTTTCACATAAAATGGTAGATATTATTTCCCGTGAAGATCTAGGTGGGATATTTATGTTACAATCCTACAAAACAATTGTAGAGTGCAAATCTATACATATATTCCTATAAACTTCAAAATGGTTAGAAAATTCAATATGCACCCTACAACAATGAGTTGTGCATGTGTGATTTATCTTCACATAAAAAGGTATACACATTTCAAAATATCTCTGACTAATTTTAATTTGAAGATACATATGCATAAATTTTGCAAAGAATTGTGTTTGAGTTGAATCCAAAAAATGTTTTGGATGTGGAACAAAAATTCAACTACCAATCCTCCTTCTTACAACATCTCTTTGATTAGGAGATACCCGTGTATTATTCTTCAAAAATTCTTCAATCAAGGATTTCAAAGCTTCAACAATTACTTTATCTTTTCACAGTAGTCTACTGGAAAATGCCCATAACTCATTTCTATTTGGATCTTCCATTGTTTGATGCCTTCCCAGGGCTCTCATTAGAGACTTTCTACTTATTTTCAATATTTTTCTTGTCTTTCTAATGAGTCAATATTTCTTCCTTTAAGTGCTTACTATCGTTGATGTAAGTACATGTCATGTGACATTACTATCTTTTGTGCATCATGTAGAACCCACACTCTCATATGCATTCATTAGATTCTTTACAATAGATTTTTCACTTGATTGATCTATCATTCTTTGCCCAAGAATCTTCATGATGGGCCTAAATTTTAGATTTTTCATCATTTCAACAAATAGTTGACATCTTCCTATCATGTTTAAATTCTCAAAAAATGATCTTCAAATATGATTAGAATTTCTTTGACAAGTACACTTGGGAATCTTGTCAGACATTGCTTGCAAAATGTTAGTATCAATATAAATCAAATATTTTGTCTTTCTATAAATAATTCTAGGAGCATCAAAAACATTATGTGTGAATTGCATACCATCTTGAGTGCTTTCAACATGACACGATGTTGTTCCTACATGAGAGAGAGAGAGAGAGAGAGAGCTCCCTCTATCCCTCTCTCTTCCTCTCTCTGACTATTTCTCATCACTATTTAAATCTATGACTTAAATAGGGTGCATGCCCTATGGGGTGAGCACACTATTGAAATCAATGACTTTCATAGGGTGTATGCCCTATGGAAGTCATAGATTTTAGTAGTGTGCTTGCCCTATAGGGCACATGTACTTTGTAAGGCATTGGAATTTACCAATCCTAAGGCTTGGATGATACAAATAGGCCTGAGATGTGTTGTCCAGCAGACATACAAAAAAATGACATCTCTTTTTGTGTGCTCCTCGTCAGGTTTACTCATGGCTTAAGAACGTAAAAATTAGACGACGTGATATTGCAGATCTCTCAATTAGCTATCTAAGCATATAATTTATTTTTAATTTTGATTATGTTAAGTTTTTCAACTCTAATTTCTTTTGTCTGTATGTCCATTTTTTGTAAAAAACCAACATGTAGTATTTTGGGCATAGATTTTGGCTTGTTCATAAAAATTGCAACAAGTTACATTTTTAGAAACTAGACTCCATTCTACACACTTTAAAACAAAAGAAAATTTGATTTTTGATTAGTTTTAAATGATTTATAGGGGGAGCAGACAAAAGTTTCATGTTTTCAGGATTTGTGCACTTCGTAAATTCATCAAAAATTATACATTCATAAAAAATTAACAAAACATTCCAAGATAAACTACGTGGTGTTAGCTAACTTCTTACTAGAGTGATTAAAAAAATTCAAAAAAAAAGTTAACATTTTAGGGGGAGCACACCAGACGCTATGTTCTATTTTTTCACAAAAAATAGGATCACTTTTTGTGCTCCCCCTTTTTGAGGGCCTTAATTTGCACCATTTTCAAAATACGTTAGTAGTTTAGGAACTAGATTCAAAGTATTACAACTCTTGTTTTTGTTGCATCTTAAAATTTTGAGTTTAACTATCTTCAATTTCTTGTTGAAGTACAAAGTTTTCTGATTTTAGGAAAAAAGTGGCATCTTATACCCCCTTTTTGGTCCCCCATCTTTGTGCACTTACCCATCATATCTCCTAGAGATCATTGTTGAATAATTCAAGACTTTTCAATTCAAAAGCTTAGGACTAAGAGTTTAAGAATATATCTCAAAGCTACACCTTTTCTAGGGTCAAGAGGAAACTTTATGGAGCCTTTCTCGGTTAAGGATTTTTCACTTTAGAAGAATATTTTCTCAAAATGTGTATTCAAATATTTATCATCCTAAAAATTTAGCACTCATAATTGGATACTCTATGACCTATGAGATGCCATTTTGGTGATTTTGAGGTCCGAATGTTCATTATTGTTGATCCCATTAATCTTTATTTTCTCCTACAAACATATTATCACATCCCTTCAAATCCCCCAAAAAATTATGATTTTACCTGGAACAAGTTGACCCATCGATTTGTTTAGGGGAACAAGTTGACTGGTCAAATTATTCTTAGGTTTTTGAGCCCAAAATTGGCCCAAGGCCCAATGCTAGGATTTTCTACCAAGGCCCAGATTTATGGTCAAAATTGAATTAATTTAAATCCAAAAATGAGTATAAAAGGAGACCATCTCCTTTCATTTTAACATGAAAATCCTTATGCAAGTAATATATCAATTCAATCTCAAGCATTAAAGTAATAAAGCATTCAAGTATGTAATTGGAGATTTGGATTCAAGATTTAAAGGCAAGCACCTACTCTAGGATCTCCAATTCTCTGTTTCTTTAAGATCCATTCAAGAAAATGAAATCTTCTCTCATTGATGCATTTTTTTCTCCCATGATGGCCAAGTAGAGGAATTCACAAAAAATAAAAAAGATCCATAAATCCTTTATTCTCCTCTTTCCTTCTCTATTAAGGTTATCAAGCATATCAATATTCAAGATATTGGAGTGGTAATCATAGATATATGCATTTGTGAGGGCGTTCTTGATTCTACTATTCATTCCAAGATCCACACATACAAGCATCTTCATGGATTTGAGAAAATTTCTACATCAGTTCATGAGGGTTTTTCATGCAAGGAACAAGTTATAGAGTTACAGGTTCATATATAGAAGGTACTGACACAATCACAGATCCTGGAGAAATTTTTATCAAATTTGTAGTAGTCAAGAATAATTCAACTTGTCAACTTATACTTGGAATCTCAGCTTGTTCTTGCACTTTTTGACTAAACTTTTTGCAACAGATAGTTATAGGTCCTTGAAACCAAAATCTAAAGTTATAATAGATTTTTGCATTCTAGTGATAGTCAAATTTAGATCCAAATTTCAAAAATCCTCATCTAGTTTCAAGGTGCACATTTCTTCCTCTTTCGTTGCATCTATTGTCATATATTATATTTTATTTGTCATGTTATCATATTCACTACCCAAGGAATACAAAAAAAAACCCTATATTGGATAAATCTCGCATTGAGACCCTTACTCTCTTGGTTGTGCTAATAAAATTCCCTTTGTAGGAGATTTTTGTATTCCTCATGTGTATAGAATTTGGTATTTAATATATTCTATGATGTTTCATACCATTTTCAATTATAAATTTTGGTAAACCTAGCTCATAACATTTCCTCTTTTCATACTGAGTAGATTTCCACAATCGATGAAAAATATTTAAGTGTTGCTTATGGATTTAATTGTGTGAGTATTTTTTTAATCACTATTTTGGATCACACTCTATGATCTTTCATTGAGATGAATAGATGAATTGATATAGAGGTTTGATATGTGTAAAGTCTTTGATAGAAAAAAATGGGTCAAGTTTGAGAGGTTTAGGCACTTGTCCTACTAGCTCAAGAGCCACCAAAAGATTCCAAAGTATCAAACACCTCCCTAATGGAAAAATTTGATGTGTTAAATAGTCTATTTGGATTGAATTCAAGTGGAGTAAATTTTTTTCAAGGTTTATACCAACACCCCAACACCTCTAACTCTCAATGTCCTCAATTAGTCCTACAAACCCCTATTAGCCCTGCAATGGAAAAAATGAACTCTTTACTCCAAAATTCCCCAAAGAACCTTGAAAAAAAGTTACATTTTAAACACCTTTTATCCTCTTATTCAACATACCAAAAAATTATATGAAGTTGTTTTGGGCCAACTGATCACACTCTTGATTGTACCCTGTCAACAAGCCTAAAATGTGGCCGGTCATTTAACAAAGTAGCTATATGATAACATTAACACCTGACCTAAATACTTTCAATAGTCTTCACAAATTTCTCCAAATGAAGAAAAATCAAACCAATTAGATCCTATGGTCTCTCCAAACCCAAAATCCCTAATTTGGCTCTCTAAAACCCTAAAATCTAGGGCTTCTCCAATGCCATTTATGCCAATGCTATTCTACCCAATTAGTGATGGATTAACCTTTAATTTGGTGTTTCTAGACACTTCATCCATGAAAATACACTTCTTATTCAATTATATTATCTACTGCTATACACATCCAAGCAATTTCACTCAATTTTCATACCCTGTCATGGTGATCACCCAATCTCTTCCACTTTATCTGCACATTTAGTGTTATATTTTTAATGTACTAGTTAAATTAGCATCATTAAATGAGAATCAAATCATTATCATTCATGGAATGACCCCCATCTATTATAAATGACTAACTGTTATAAGAAAATACAGAAAATAATGATAGTTAGCACAAAAGTATGTAAACCAAGGTATTTTTTAGTGGCAAATATTCATCTTTTGGAAAATTTTGGGAATTAACTTTGCGAAAATTGGAAAATCATACCCGATATGTGGTGGCCCAAATCACCCAATTTTTACACTGTAACATGTCAATAATCTTTGGAATCGCAAATAACATTTTGTCATTTGACATGGTTTACCTAAAGGAATTATGGAAAGGTGTATACTGAGAGGGGAGGGGTGAATCAGTATCCTTAAAACTTTTCAAACTAATCCTTGTAAACATAAACTTCATTAACCGTCTGTGTAGATTGCATTCATCATACATTCAATACCATAAATGAAATGTAAATTTATGTAAGTAAATCAATAAAACATACATGAAACTTCAATACACATGACACATGTATTTTGGTATCATAGAAACCCTTGTTAGAAGGTAAAAATTGGGGTGGGGATGGAACCCACAAAGCTTCACTTCTGCAGAAATAAAGTTGTCGGTTAAGACTTACAAATATTGATCACTTCTAGTGATCTTACCCTATTAGGAGTAACAATGAGATCATCTAGATCTACCTGGTTGAAGGATTTGAGCAACATAATACATGTGTGTACTTTGTTAATAGATTTAACTATGAATGGTTAAGTTCACTCTATTAGGAGATTTTGAATCTACTACAATTGCTAGAGAGTAATTGTGATAAATGACCTGAATGAAATATAACTCAAATTGCTGATATCAAATCCTTTAAATATAATAAAGATATCACCTTGTTGTGATGATTATATCCTTCCGAACTGCTTGGTATCCTTATAACTATTCTGATAAATTGAATACTTATGTCAAAATCCTTTTGTCAAAACCCTGTCTGAACTTCAGATGTCCTTGAGTGCGGCTACTTCTTAATGATATATGTCAAAATGAAATCCTTACAAATTTTATATCAAACTGACCTTGCCATAATTAATGTTTTACATTTATCTTAGAAAACCTAAGATCAATGGTTCATAAGATTAACCTAGATCATCATTACATAGAAATCATCATTTATTAAATGATTACATCGACAATAAATATTCACCTCGATCATGGTAAACCATTTACTTTCTTAGAAAATTTTTGTTTACCTTCAACTATGTGTCATTCCAAACTTTTATGTGAACCTTAGATTACTCGATAAATATTGTCTCTCAGTCTCGGTGTTTACTAGCGCTCGGCAATCCTATGTACTTGGTAACTATTATACTTGGCAATATCTTTACTCGATGACTATTGTGTATGATAACCAACTGAACTATCTTCCTATGTTTATCAATTGTACAAATGAATACTAATGACAACACTTAATCCATTTAGGAGTAACATTCTCTCCCTTTGGCATTAGTATCAAAAACTTATATGTATGCTGACTATAAAAGTTTGAATAATAAAAATATTTCACATAACCAAAAAATGTGTATACTTAGTGACTCCCCCTATGAACATGCTCTTGGTAAATATACATATTGTTAACCTACAACTGATTGAATATCTTGATGAAGATTCAATAGCTCACCAAGTTGTTAAAGTAATATGTAAGATGATTAAATCAGTCAATATGTTGTCATTGATGTCAACTAGTTTTGACTATACTTATCATGATAGTTACAAACATTTGAACATCTGTAGAAGGTAGAAATGGTGAAGAAATGAGATATCTACATTAAGGACAAGATGTATATGATAGATATGGATAAGGTATACATCGGGTAACTTATTGATGAGTTTATGGAATTATATTGTTGACCTGAGCATGTTACATTATTCTATTATGAAGATGAGATTAGAATTGAACAAGTCAATGTGGTCGGTAATTGAAGATTTTGGTATACACCAAGTTAGTCTTGTGTATACCGAGTGAAAGTAATAAATGAGTTAGTTATCATCGACGCATTCTGTATTAACCGATTTGGATGAAAACATTAAATGTTGTACCAATTGACTGAAATTGATGAGTTGGCAGATGCTTATAATTTCAAGGTAAGAGATGAAGTTTTTTATGAAGATCCACGACTGACAAAATTCAAAGATGATTGAAGGGAAGAGATTGAAATGTGTTATTGACACAACTACCAAGGAAGCTTGAAGCATAAAAATTGATGAGATGAAAATAGTTTACACATCTATTTAAGAGACATGAGATTCATTGTTGAATCATGTCGGATGAACAAAGACTGCAAGAGAATTAGCGTGGAGACATTTTTCATGCACTATTGATCAAGTTGGTTATAGACAAAACTGAGCTGAACTGTAGACATAATCAAGAGTCAAAGATATATACACTGAGTGAAGTATGTTGGAGGATATAATGGAGTGAATTAAATATTGATAAGCAAAGTTATATTGAGCTTAGAATAGATCTAAATACATGTAAATTGAGTTGTATTTGAATTAGATCACTACTATATCAATTTAACCATTGTTCCAGCTAAATATCTTAGCTGAGTGGACTTAACAGTCTTTTGTATTTCAATATGACATTCAAGGAATGTCAATTATTTTCTTGTTGACCCCATAGAGAATGATGGTCAAAGGAGAAATTTTAGTGATAAATCCTGTAATAAGGTCACACCTTACAGTGTGTTTTTTAACCTTTAATATGGTTGGCTCCCAACTAAGCTCACTTTAGAAGAGTGAAATATTTTGGGTTACCAGTCCCAAGTGGTTTTTCCCTTAGCAATGTTTCAACATTAAATCTTTGTGTTATGTGTTATTTGTTGTGATTGGATTACTATCATACTTTAAATATTTCATATTTGATTAATTGGTAAACATAGTTTTGGAAATTACTAGTATTCATTAAATGAACAAAAAGATAGTTATTTTATCTCACCGAGTTGATTAAATTTTTGAAAAAGTTTGATAGTGTACATCTGAAAGTTTGGGACTGTAGGATAACTGATTTAACTGATTCACCCTACCTCAGCTATCTAACAATTGGTATTAGATCATATTGGTTTCTTAGAGGAAAGTTTCAAGGACTTGAGCTGAAGATCACAAGATGTATAAAAGGGAGCTTCCAAAGTTGAACAAACACAACTTCTCAACATGGCAAAGTAGAATGAGACTGCATATATCTGGAATTGGAGAATCTTCTTGTAAGATATAAAAATATATATCGAGATATATATTTTTATATCTATGATTAATGGAGTGTAGAATGTGATGATGTGTGTGTGATGGAAAATGTTGTGGACATTCAAAACATAATAAAACATAAATACTTATCTCGAAAGGTAGAAGGTTTGGAAATCACTATTTCTAGTGTCTGTACTCAGTTTTGGGAATTTTTGCAACCAGATTTGGCCTGGAAACATAGAAATGGAGAAAATATAGAAACCTTTTTCTTTTTTGAGATAGGTCAACCTTAACCTAAATGCAAGGGCACAATTTTACCCCAGGGCACAATCTTACCCCTTTATGTCAACCTTGACCTACACTGCTCCAACGGAAAATATATTCGTGGATCCTAGAAGTTTGTTGAAAAGGGTACTTAGATCTGCACTATTTTTTTATTTCGCACTTGTTCCAGCAAGAAAAATGGGTTTTTTTTTTTGGATGATGGGTTTTCCTTGGTCAAACCTTGATTTGGAATCAACTTTAAAAATGGAATTGAAATAGAGAATGCTAGCAAGTAGTAGAAGTAGATCTAACAACGAAGCTATGATATGCAATTGTATTTGGAATGTAAAAAAGTATGTTGATATGAAAGCTTGGACTCAACAATAACAAATGTAAATCACTAACTCAATGATTGTATGCTTGGAATCAACCTTGAAGGGAGAATTCATAGATCTTGAAGAGAAACAATGGATCTTGATTGAAGATCACACGACCATGATGGATAGATCTAGGGTTTGAATGATGAATCTTGAATGCTTGAATCCTTTATCTTCAATGGAGAACTTGAATGCTTGAATGTAGATAATGGTTTGAATGCTTCCTTGATTAAGAATGCTTGCTTAAAAGATGGAAAAGATGGCATAAAAGATGATATGAATTGATGGATGGAAATGAGAGAGTAAGGATTCCTTTTATACTAGTCTAGGGCACAAAATTATAGAGAGGCCTACATAGGAGAATTAAATTCCCACTTAAACCTTTACCCCTATAAATGGACCTAAATTAAATATAAATTAATAATTTACCATCCTGAAATCTGAAACAATAGACCTGGAAGCAGGAAATAAAACTTTCTGAAACTCGACATCTGAAAAATTTTGAATTTTGAAATTTGGACCCGAGGTCAGGGTCAAGGTCAACCCTAACCTAGGTCAATGTCAAGGTCAACCTAAACCAGGTTAGGGTCAAGGTTGACCTTGACCATGAGGTCAAGAATCTTAGGGTTTCAAGTTAGGATGCCAGAAACAGGTAGGAAAGAGGTGGAAAATGGACCAGAACATGGGAAAAAATCTAGATTCAATCCAGAGCTCTCATTGAGGCATTTAACATGACCCCAAACCACTTACTCAGAGGGCTAAACCAGTCCTAAATGGAAGTGCTTACATTTTTTGATGATACATTTAGCCCCCACTTTAGCAAGAGTATGGATTCAATACAAACTCTTGGTAAAGGAGAAGAAAGATTCAAGTGGATTCACAATGAGATATAATAACAATTAGTTAAGGACATGAGCCCCCAAGCTAAGGATTCTAACTCAAAATACATGCACGAGGGTGCAAAAAAGAAAAATAAAGACAAAGTTAAAAGACACCAAAAAGAGAGGGTTAGTACAAACCCAAATCAACTAGCAAAGGAAACCTTGCTAAGAAATGTTTCCTATAGTAATATTATATTTGGAAAGCTATCATAAAAGCATAAATGATTACATAAGAAAGACAAGAGAAACACTATAAATAACATAGCTTCATGATCTAATCCTACTAGCATGAAAGAAAAAAGAGAGAAAAGAGAAAGTGATTACCTCACCTAGTAAGATGCCCACATTACCATGAATCACCAAGGAGGGAGAGCCCAGCAGGTAGAAAAACCTAATAGTTCACCCAAAAATTGTGCTTTGTAGTTGTAATGCATCTTCTGAAAACTTTTGGAATACCCATAGATCTACATTCTTGCATCACTATGAATATAAAATGTGTGTCTCTTTAGGATTTAACAACTTATGTGTGTTACCTTCCGATGATTTAGCATATTGAAAATTGAAAAATGTGTGTCTCTTCAGGATTTAGCAGCTTATGTGTGTTACCTTTCGATGATTTAGCATATTAAAAATTGAAAAATATGTGTCTCTTCAGGATTTAGTAACGTATGTGCGTTACATTTCAAGGATTTAGTATATTGAAAATTGAAAAATGCGGCATAAGGGAGACCCTATATATGCCTGTCTCCTTATCGTGGTTGTCTACTAGACACATGATAAGGAAGAGAAGGAGGATACCTACTTCACAAAGTAAGGAGATATCTTGTTTAATAACAATGTACACTATAGTCTTAGCGAAGGGTATTGACCCTTACATCAAAGAACATAGATAATCATGAAAAGGATATGTCACTCATGGAAAAAGTAGCCTCCAAGAAAGATTTTTATCAACAAGACCCCCGCCATAAAGGATTTCTTTAGATAAAATATCATCTTTCAAAGAGAAACAAAGAGGAACCAAATATTCAATCATCAAGACCCCTATAAACCAGAGAAAGAGGAATCTTGGAACAAAGGAATCAAACTCTAACCCTACAGCAAGGGCAAGAGTTTATAAAGAACATAATTTTTAAAATAAAGAAGAGGTGATGACCTAGGACAATAACCTCTTACATAAAAGGATATCCATAGCCAAAACTTTAATCAGTATAATGAAATAATGTTGCAAAATAAACAAATGCCACTAAGCTATGGAAAGAAGATCCCTAGACAAGGAGAAAGATGGAAGAACCTTTCCCCCCAAGGATGAAAGAAACGTATACATGTGCAAAAAAAATATCTTTAGAAAAGATATCTTGAATAAGAGAACTATGGATGATTATAAACATAATACAAAACCATAGGGATAGAACATAGAAAGGATAACCAATTAAGCTCAAAACAAGATACATTCTAAGAGCATAATGGATCCTAGAGAACTGGAAGAAATACCTCTTTGCCCACAATCAAGAGACAAGAGGAGAAAATATCTACATTATGGAAGATTCAAGGGGATACGCCTTATCAAAATTATGAAGGAATTATAAAACCGCACAACAGTGGGATATAATTCCTAAGGCAGCTCTTTCTCTAACATATAACTTGAAATGCACACAATCAAAAGGTAAATGTGTATTACTATAGTGAAAAGGACATTTGTACTTAGAGAGAGCATCTTTTAGAATAGGTTTAAATATTTATTTCTTGGAATTCATTAGCTGAACATACACCTTCTTAGCCACATCTTGAGGAGTATCAAGGTAATCTAAAGTAGGTGTTGGAAGAAGGACATGAAGAGGCGGCGACAAGCAAAATCAACTACCTTAAATTGAGATAGTAAGAAGCCAATTCCATGCATATCTTGTTTAGGGGATACATGAACTAGATACTTAATACCATTATCATTAACATCAATCCCTAAACCTTTATAACCTTGTCTAGCTATCATATTATATCTTGTAGTGTACATATCATGTAAAGCTTCTACAAGAGGTGATTGTTTATTGTGATCATGAGAAAAAGTTGTAGACGATGGAATAATAGGTTTAGAAGAATTTTCTTTTCTCTTTCCTTTAATATCATCATGGATTAGATAAGAAGGGGAAGGTAAATCCAAGAATTCTTGCACATCTGCATCATGAACCATAGTTTGAGCCTCCTCATAAGTATGGGAAGAACTAGGAATAGCAGATGGAGAATTAGGTATGTTAGGAATGTTAGGAATTGGATTAGGAAGGATAGGATTAAGATTAGGAATATTAGGAACTAGATTAGGAAGAATAGGATTAGGATTAGGAAGATTAGGAGATGGTGTATCATCTACCAACTTCTTCACATAATCCAAAAGAGAAATAAGTCCACCAACATAAATCTTTAATGAAAGTTTTGAAAGTAGGAAGACTAGTATTGGTCAATCTCACAATAGCATAGGTAAGTTAAACATTAAGAGTGCCAAAAATAATGAAATGGATGACATTCTCATAAACATCATAAGTACGATAAAGAGACACTAAGAGGAAAATAATAAGGAAAATAGCCACACATCAAAGCATCTTAAAGATCTTCATAGTAGATGAAATGCAAGAAATATTTTTGTATTTTGTAGAGTATATAGATTTTTTTTTAAATTTTAAAATGCAAGAGCATAAAATAAAGCTAATCTTAAGGAAAGAAAGAAAAGCATCTAACACCAAAAAACAAAGACTTGTCTATCACGGGTTCACCAAAATGTAAGATATAAAAATATATATCGAGATATATATTTTTATATCTATGATTGATGGAGTGTGGAATGTGATGATATGTGTGTGATGGAAAATGTAGTGATCATACAAAACTTAATAAAACATAAATACTTATCTTGAGGTAGCAGATTTAGAAATCACTATTTTCTAGTGTCTGTACTCAATTTTGGGAATTTCTACAACCAGATTTGGCCTGGAAACATAGAGATAGAGAAAACCTAGAAACCTTTTTCTTTTCTGAGATAGGTCAACCTTGACGTAAATGCAAGGGCTCAATCTCACCCTGGAGAACAATCTTACCCCTTTATGTCGACCTTGACCTGCACTACTCTAACAAAAAATATGTTCATGGATCTTAGAAGTTTGCTGAAAAGGATACTTAGATCTACCCTATAATTTTCTATTATGCACCTGTTCCTGTAAGGAAAATGGTTTTTGTTGTTTGGATGAGGGGATTGCCTTGGTCAAACCCTAGTTTAGAATCAACCTTAAAAATGGAATTGAAATAGAGAATGCTAGCAAGTAGTAGAAGTAGATATAATGATGAAGCTATGATATTCAATAGATATGCAATTGTATTTGGAATGTAAACAAGTATGTTGATATAAAAGCTTGGACTCAACACTAACAAATTTAAATCAAAAAATCTATGATTGTATGCTTGGAATCCACCTTGAAGGGAGAATGAATAGATCTTGAAGATAAACAAAGGATCTTGAAGGAAGATAACACCACCATGATGGATAGATCTAGGGTTTGAATGATGAATCTTGAATGCTTGAACCAAATCCGTCCAAAGGCTTGAATGCTTGAATGTAGATAATGGTTTGAATGCTTCCTTTATTGAGAATGCTTGCTTGAAAGATGGAAAAGATGGCATAAAATATGATATGAATTGATGGATGGAAATTAGAGAGGAAGGCTTCCTTTTATACTAGTCTAGGGCACAAACTTCTAGAAAGGCCTACATAGAAGAATTAAATTCCCATTTAAACATTTACCCCTAGAAATGGACCTAAATTAAATATAAATTAAGATTTTACCATTCTGAAATCCTAAACAGCCGAGCCAGAAGTGGGAAATAAAAGTTTCCAAAACTTGACATCTAGAAACTTCTAGATTTTGAAATTTGGACCCAAGGTCAGGGTCAAGGTTGACCTTGACCTAGAAGGTCAACCTTGACCCTAAGGTCAAGAATCTCAGGGTTTCAAGTCATGATGCTAGAAGCAAGTATGAAAGAGGTGGAAAATAGGGTAGAACGGGGGAAAAAATCTAGATTCAAGCAAGAGATCCCATCGAGGCATCTGACATGACTCCAAACCACTTACTCAAAGGGATAAACTAGTCATAAATGGAAGTGCTTCCTTTTTTTGATGATACACTCCTCTTCAACTTCTAGACAATGGTTACATACAAATGACTATTGGACCTTTGACAGTTAATCAGCTAAGAGACAAACATGAACACAATATGATAATGATAGAGATTATTGTTACCCTATCTGATGTAGATTTTGAAGATATCAAAATATGTACTACAATAAAAGAAATTTGGAACAAGCTTACATTAGTTCATGGAGGAGATATAAATGTGATGAGAGCTAGAGCTGAAAGCCTTAGAGGTAGATTTGATGATATGAAGATGAAAGAAGGTGAGAACATTAAACAATACTCTAACTAAATCAAGGAGGTGGTCAATGATATCTAAGGAGCAAGAGGTGTTATTGATGAAGACACTGTAATAAGTAAAATCCTGAGAACCTTGTTGCATGACTATGCTATTAGGATCTCTGTAATTGATGAAATGATATCTACATCGGGTAATATTCTTACACTTGATAGCCTAATTGGTAAATTGACTACTTTTGAGCTGAATAACTATGATAGTAGTATTGTACCAAGTTTTGAGTCTACTTTTATGTCATCATTGAAGATTGGTAAGTCTAGTAGTAAAAATAACATAAGAAATGAAAGTGACAATGATAGTGAAGATGGACATGATGAACTTGAAGCACTTATGGCTAGGAGACTTTAGAAAGGTAAAGGAAGGTATAAGGGAAAGTTACCTTTAGCATGTTTTAATTGTAAAGAGATTAGCCATATTATAGCTAGATGTCCTAATAGGAAAGATGATGATAAAGACAATGACTGAACTGGTGAAAGAAAGTCTGACAGAAGAGACAACTAAGAACACAGAGGAAACTGACAGTGTGACAAAAGGAACAATCGAGACTATAAAGATAAAGGCAAGAAGGCATATTACCTAGTTGGAGATGATGATGTTGATACTAACACCGAGACTGATGAAGGCATTGAGGTGGTATTCATAGCTATGAGAGAAGATTTATAATAAGAAGAAAGGTATCTAGAGACAACACTTATTTCTAAAGTTAGAAAAAATGATACATGGATTATTGATAGTGGTTGTACACATCATATGACTAGTGATGAAGATAAATTTGAATCTCTTGAGCACTATAATGGAGGATCTATTAAAATGGGAAATGGTACACCTTTTCTAGTGAAAGAAAAAGGATCTATGTTGTTCAGCAATAGGATTAGATGTGAGAATGCATATTGGATGAAAGGACTTAACTATAATCTTTTGAGTGAAGAAAAACTAAATAATTTAGGTCACTGGGTTGTATTTGAAAGTAGAAATGTAAAAATCTATGATGAAACTAGAAATTTGGTTGGTATTGGTGAACAATCTAAAGGTAATCTATTTTATCTTGATAATACTGAAACTTCTTGTTTGTTGGCTAGAAATGAAGATGTGTGGTTGTGGCATAAGAGACTGTGTCATGTGAATTTTGAAAACATGGTTAAGATTAGTAAGAAAAGAAGAGTTAGAGGTTTATCGAGTCTAACTAAACCTGACCATGTCATGTGCAATCAATTTTAGAAAGGGAAAATGACTAAATCTAGTTTTAAGAGAAAAGATTATTCTTCTAAAGGTATTTTGGAGTTGATGCATACCGACTTATGTGGTCCTATGAGAACTCAGAGTTATTATGGTGACAAATATTTCATTTTATTTGTTGATGACTACTCTAGGATGATGATAGCTATATTTTTAAAAGAGAAATTTGAAGCTTTCAAAATGTTTAATTGGGATATAGCTAAAGTTGAAAAGGAAACCAAGAAAGAGTTAAAATTCTTAAGATCTGATAGAGGAGGTGAGTTTATTTCTCATGAATTCACTAACTTTTGTAATGAGCATGGAATTAAAGGATGGGTTCTGACATCGAGGACACTAGAGAAGAATGGTATAGCAAAAAGAAGGAATATATCTATAGTTGACTATGCTAGAACACTGATGATTGAAAAGGATGTTGCACAAACATACTAGAGAGTAGTTGTTAGCACTTTTGTATACACCTTGACCCAAGTTCAATTGAATAAAGATACAAATAAGACACCTTATAAGTTATGGTATGGCTACACCAAATGTAAGTTATTTCATAATTTTTGGAAGTAGATGTTACATACTAAAAGATGATAGAAATGGTAAATTTGATTCTAAAGGTGATGAAGGAATATTTCTATGATATTATACTAGGAGAAAAGCAAACAAATATTTGAACAAGGCTACTAATAAAATGATTGAAAGTGCTAATGTGAAATTTGTTGAGTTTGCTGAGAAAAATGATGAAGAAAGTAGGAAGGAACCAAAAGACTATGGTAGATTTACATGCATTGAGCATCTAGACTATCTACCCAAGCCATAGGCTAAGTCTACCAAGTGATAGGAAAATGTTACCAAGAATTAGCAAATGCAAATCGAGAATCAGGATGATGTTAGCAAGGAGGAAATTTAACCTGAACCGAATGGTGAGAAAAGAAGAGAGAAAGTACTGGCGAGATTTGTGAGAAGACACCATCCACAAAGCCAAATTATTGGAGATAAGAAAGCTGGCATGATGACACGAACTAAGTTAAGACAAAACACATGTTTAGTTTGTGAATTTGAGCCTAAAAATGTTAAAGATGCACTTGAGAATGAAGATTGGATTAAGGCCATGAATTAAGAAATTGAGAAAATAGAGAAAAAAAACATGGACATTGGTACTGAGACCAAGTGATAAAAATATGATTGGTACTAAATGGATATTTAGAAACAAGTTGAATGAAAATGGTGAAGTGACTAGAAACAAAGCAAGACTTTTTTGTAAGGGATATGCACAAGAAGAAGGAATTGACTATGGTGAAACTTTTTCACCACTAGCAAGACTTGAAGGAGTCATAATATTGCTTGCATATGCTACTGATGAAGGGTGCTCCCCTTAATACCACAAACACATAACAGAAATAGAGAAACAACAACAATATGCAAGAACAGAAAATTGGCTTCTTATTATCTCCACAAATGTGGAATTACAAACTTTCAGAATTACAATATGCAAAGCCACATGGGTATTCCCTTACAATATTCTGTAGGACAAAGCCTCGAATCAATACCCAGATCTACTACCCAGAATTATTCTGAACTGCCTAAGACAATAACACAGCCTTCATTATATAGGCAATTTTCCACCGCCTGGGAAGGTTCCAGAATTTTAGCCAATAAGGCCGACCAACTTAGAATTATTTTATTTTACATTTTATTACATCATAGTCGGCTCAAGATGACCTTTGAAACCCGAACAGAAATTTTGAAGAAAATTATTTTCTGCCATTTCAGGTGGCCCAACTTCCGAAGACCATAAGTAATCACGAGTTGACCCGCTCGGCTATTATAACCCCATTTCAAAAATGCCACGAAGCGCTCTACAGGCTTGACCCGCGCAAGCGCCCGTCACCCAAATTTTCGACCTCATCCGAGGCCTCTAAAGCCTTCAAAATTGAGTTCAAAGTTTCTGTACCCTACTGCCAATACTGAAAATCTTCAATATCTTCCAATATACACTTGATCTGGCAATGAAACTTTACTGGCAGACTTATATGACCAAAATGAACCTCCAAGAAAGAAATAAGATCATTCTAAGCACATATGAAAATTACCAAAAATAGTAACTTTCCATAAATAGCAGCTCTGCACAAAATGGCCCTTATTGAAAACAAAAATAGAAATATTTTTGGGTGATGCAAGATTGCTCTTACACCCAAGATGCTCCTGCATCAGCTACTTATTAATGATTTAATTTTTTTCAAATGGATGTTAAATCTGAATTTCTGAATGGGATACTTGAAGAAGAGGTTTACATATAACAACCTGAAGGTATTTTTGATTGGGATAAGAAGAACATGGTTTGTAAATTGCACAAAGCATTGTATAGACTGAAACAAGCACTAAGAGCATGGTATGAAAGGTTGCATTCTTATCTTATTAGTATTGGATTTGTGAGGACAAGTGACAATAGTAATCTATACTTGAAAGATGGAATTGATGATAATATACTTATTGCTAAAAATTTTGTTGATGATATAATATTTGGAGGACATTATAATCTTTGTAAATCATTTTCTATTGAAATGAGAAAAGAGTTTGAAATGTCAATATTTGGAAAGATTAAATTCTTTCTAGGATTGCAAATTTTACAAAAAAATGCAGGGATATTCATCACATAATCCAAATACATCAAGGAAGTATTGAAGACATTTGGAATGGAATATTCTAAACTAGTTGGAACACCTATGGTTATCGAATGAAAATTGACAACACATGATGAATCAACCGAGGTAAATCAAACACTATATAGATCAATGATTGGAAAATTGATGTATGTTGTACATAGTAGGCTTGATATAGCACATGAAATTGGGATTGTGGCAAGATTTTCTACTAATCCTAAGGAGTCACATATGACTATTGTTAAAAGAATTTTGAGATATTTGAAGAACACCAAGCGTTATGGGTTATGGTACAAAAAGGAAGGTAATTTTGAACTACAAGTTTACACTGATGTAAATTGGGTTGGAAATATAGATGACTAGAAGAGTACTACTAGAGGAGCATTATTTTCGGGAGAAAGACTTGACTTGGATAAGTAAGAAATAGGCATGTATTTATCAGTCTACTGCTGAAGTAGAATATGTTGTTGTTGTTACTAATTGTTCAAATATTGCATGGATAAAACAATTGTTGCAAGGAATGAATGAGGAGATCACTGATCTAGTGATTATATATTGTGATAACATAAGTTTCATAAATATTTCAAAGAATCTAGTGATGCATGCAAAGATAAAGAACATATCAATTAAGTATCACTATTTGAGGGAACAAGTACAAGAAAAGCAAGTGAAATTGGAGTTTTTGAATTTTGAAGAACAAATTGCAGATATATTTACTAAGCCCTTACCAAAGGACACTTTTGAGTACTTGAAGACTAGACTAGAGGTCCATCCCCTAACTATAGGTCACTAAGGTGATCAGGAGGTTGCATCAACCTATACTTTATTAGAAAAATCAAAATGTTGATGCATGTAGCTTACACTTTAGGATTCCTAAGATTGTGAAAGTTGTGAAAGAAGTAAAGATTGTAGAAGCTGGAAGATAAAACTGTATATTAGTACATGAAGGTACTTGATCTGAACCGAACAAAAAAATTTCTATTTGGCTACTAAAGATATATTTATTTTCTTCTGGAATTGTTGTCAAAGGGATAGAGATTTATATGAAATATTAGGGAGCAAAATTTCAATGAAACATCTATCCACTAAAGGGAAAGAAAGAATTAGAGAACTGAAGAAGATCAAATCCATAGGGAAAGTCTACCTGAAATGTTGTTATAGTGATTAAACATATTAAATATCAAGCTAGGGAGAGCTTATCGAGCTACAACATTTATCTACATAGTTGTAGAACAAATTTTTGGTATTCTATGGCATATTTTAGATTGTTTGTGTTTCCATCAATGCCAAAGAGAGAGATTGTTAACCTACAACTGATTGAATATCTTGATGAAGATTCAAGAGGTCACTGAGCTGTTAAAGTAATATGTAAGATAATTCAATCAATCAATATGTTGTCATTAATGTCAACTACTTTTGACTATACTTATCATACTTCAATCCTTGATTTAGCTTTATCAATCCTATCAATTGCTTAGCTTGGGGCAACCTTGCTTGAGACTTGACAATTACCTATTTACAAGGGTGTTGGCCTTGTCTTTTTCAATCATCTTATCTTTGTCCTGATGTGTTTCCATCCGTCGATCACACATCTGGGTTGTTTTGTGATCCCAAATTGATCTCACATTTCAACTTCATTCTTTGACTACATGTGTTCCCATGAAGATCACACATTACCCAAAGAGGGGAAAATGTATGCACCCTAAAATGGTCACCTAGACTTTGGGCCCCCATTTATCAATTTATCAATTTCCTGAATCAATGCCTTGCAATATTTTCAATCAATTCAATTTCCTTGATCAAATCATAATTAATCTAATTATTTCAATATTTCCTAAGGTTTGATCATTTTATCCTAAGCCTCATTTAATTAAAATAAAACTTCCCTTTTAATTAAATAAAATAATCTTATTAAAATAAAATTCATCTTTTAATAAAATCCCCACTCAAATCTCTCTTTGTGTTGAAAAAGGAAATAAAAATAATAAATAAATAAATAAAAATCTATTTTTCTCTCCAATTTGAATGCACATACTTTTAAGTGGTGGGCCTTTTTCATCTTTTTGCCTCTTAAAGAATCTTGAGCACATGGATCAACCAAGATTTAATCTCCACCATTGCTCATTTATTTTTGCCTCTTAATCTTGACCATCCACTTTCCTTTATAAGGAGCCTTCTCTTTCTCATTTGAACACGAATCTAGGGTTTTGTATTGTTATGCTGCAAGTTTGGAGAGCAATTTTGGAGAAGATTCTTGAGCACTTGAGCTTGGATATTTCAACTTCTATTTTCTTGTCTTCTTCTCTCATGCCCCATGGCAATCCATTTAGATTAATATTGCACTTGCATAATAGATTAGATTCATATTTCCTTTCATAGAATAATCTTGCATAAGCATTTTCTTTCATAGATTAGTTTTCTTTCATGCATTGTTATCATATAGAATAACTTTCATTTTCATTTTCATGCATACTTGATGATCATGGAGACTAGCATTATTTCTTTTCCTCTTTGAATCTCTCATTTTATGGTGTACTTTCATGGGCACAAACTAGGTCTAATCTAAGGGCCTTCATCATAAACCCTTGCACTCCATGAATAGAAAGCTATGAGTCACTATTTGAGACCTCATTCTTGAGAAATCTTGGATTTAATGACTCATAGAAGTGTGACAAAATTTTAGCACACATTGATTTTGGATCACAAAACAACCCAAACATGTGATCGACAGATGGGAACACATCAGGACAAAGATAAGCTGATTGAAAAAGACAAGGCCAACACCCCTGTAAATAGGTAATTGTCAAGTCTCAAGCAAGGTTTCCCCAAGTGAAGCAATTGATAGGATTGATAAAGCTGAATCAAAGATTGAAGTTTGATAGGTATTGCCTCCTCATGATCAAAATTGAAATGACATATTGGAGAAATAATGAATTGATAAATTTGATCAAATCAAACAAAAGATTAAGGTTCTTAATGTAAGATGAAAGATATAAGGATCACAGAACCAAGTTAGATCATCAAGGAGGAAAGATTGTGCCCCAAGGTTGAATTAGAAGAAAAGAAGTGGGGTGAAAGTGAATGGAAGATAGAAGTTTGGAAGAGGTGAAAAGAAATGAAGAGAAGAAAGAGAATGCCTCAAAATCAATCAACTATCAAAGACAGAAAATTTTGATTGAGATCACAAAAGAAGATAAGGAAATGAAGATCAAAATGTGACCATATTTGATTAAAAGTCCAAAAGAAAGATTAAGGAAAACCCTCTCAAACTCCTAATGCAGCCTAAAAATGCAAATTAACAAGAATTCTAACAATGCAAGCTACATAAAAATGCAAAGGTGTACTTGCAATAGAGCAACTATAACATAAGATTTTGTGTTCATCATTCATTAGAGAATGTTAAGGAACTTATTGTCATCATTGGGCCATTATTAATGGACATCATAAAATCACACAATCGTCACTAGTGACAAGTGCAACTATGAAGCTATGAATGTGATTTATATCAGATTGGAATGTGGAAAGATTCTAAAATAAGTATCAAATACATAAAGGTCAAGATGACTTTGATGTTAGCTTACCCAATTTAATGTAAAAAAACCACACTTGCATCAAAGCATAGATGCCAGGAGGACCATAAGAATGGTTGTGTAAAATAGTCAAGGATGATGTCTCAAATCTCCTAATGTGTCAGGGGAACAATAAGAGACACTCAAGAGCTTCAAGACCACACCCACAAGAAGAAAGAAAATAAAAACATGCCCCATGCCCCAAGTCCTCTAGCTATGCATCTTGGAGAGACTTATTAGACAAGGACACTCAACGAAAATCAATAACAGTTAGCACACAAAGAAAATATCATGACATAGCTCAATCATTGAGTGTTGTGTTTAAAAATTTAAGTGTGTTCACTGATACTGAGTTCTGAGGATAAGGTCGAATGCTTGCAAGCAGGTAAGATCACATGACAAAAATAGGTAAGACCAAATTGATAAGTGTTGAAAAACACTCGACACCAGGGGTTGTGTTGAAAAACACAGTTGGGGTGGTGTTGAAAAACACTGTTTGCAAGGTGTCCTAAAGACTAACACATCCAAGAGACCAAAGCTAACACAGTTATGCCCCCTAGACAAAGATAGACCAATTCCTAACCAAGGCAACAAGGACAAGGCATGATGGAGAAAGGCTAAGTGTCGAGGATGCATGCTAAGAAATATGTGTGAAAAAGCCTCAAATAGCACCCGTTTCCAAGTTTTCACCACTTGGATTTTATTGCAAAATTTTTCCTTTTTTTTTTTTAGGACTTTTTATAATATTTTTTGTATTTTTCTACCAAGGTGCCTATTTCTAGGTTTTCACCAAGGCACTTTTTCTATTTTTTTTTTATTTTTTTATTTTTTTATTTTTTTGGAATATATAATTTTTTTGAAGAAACATCAAAGCGCTTATTGCTCTTTTTTCACTAAGATGATCATTTTTTCAAGACATTTTCCGATTTTTAAAATTTTTGACAATATACCATCTTTTTGAATTTTTTTAGGATCAATAAGTATGTACAAAGGATGCCCCCAGATAGAATGTGCATCAAAATCCCAAGCAAGATCACATCGTGTAGTCCCAATGTCTAGCAAGGTGGAGGACAAGAGGGATTAGCAAGCTGGTGGAAGAGATGGAAGACAAGAGAATGAAGGAGAATGAAGGGAAAAAATCCTCAAGGTAAAACTCCTCAAGAGTACCCAAGCTAGGGAAAAATTTTCATGTAAAGCACATTTGGACAAGCAATGAAAGGCTAGCATAGGATAAGTCACAAAAGCATAATGCAAGAGAAGGAAAGGATACAGTCCAAAGGAGTAGACATGTCAAGAGGCTTCATAGCATTGTGTTTTACTCTTTTTTATTAGATCAAGACCAAAGGGGAAAATGATAGCAAAATGCTAGAATGAATGGAGGAAAATAAATATGAAGGCTAAACATGAATGGAATGAAAGAAAAATCATCGTAAAATAGCTCACAAGATAGCCAAATGTTCGTGTATAGGTCAACATTGTCAAGATCAAAGAGAGAAGATGGAATGGATGAAATATGTAGAAGAACTATGCATGATGCGTGATTGCTAGATTTTCATCATGGTACTTATCCAAGGTGCCACAAGGGAGTGGTTTTCACCATAGGATGAATTTATTTCTCTTTACTTTTTCTACCAAGGTGCCCATTTCCAAGTTTCCACTAAGGCACATTTTCAATTTTTTCAATTTTTTTTTTTTGGAAGAAGGCAAGCTTTTTAGACAATGCTCTTTGAAAGGATAAATCATGATATGTCAAGGATTCAAAATGATATGCTCAAAGATGTTGATAGGGAAAGGAAGATGGAAGATAAAAATGGAGGATAAGGTTTTATGTAAAGCGAGTGAGGTTGGAAGATAGGAGGAATAGGTAAATGAGGAAAAATGATAGAAGGTAGAAGGATAATGAATGGAAGGATTGTAAAAGGGTAGATGGAAAGGAAGGAAAGATCAACATCAATACTCACCTTGAAGGGTGGTGAGAGGATGGAGGAAATGTGAATGAAGGAATACGTGAAGGAATATGGTGAATGGATAGTGGAGGTTGCGGTTTAGGTGCATGGAATGGAAGAATGTTTTTGGAAGAAAATGAAGTGGAAGCCTTTGGAAGCTTGAATGTCAACTTCACTTGTTTCTCAATATCAGACTCTTTCAAGAGAGACTTTTGAATCCATATAGTCATAGGCTTTTCATTTATTTTTGATGATTTAGAGACAATATCTTCAATGATGGATTTTGGAACCCATACTTTTCTTGTAGTTTTCTTCTTAGATATCTCTTTTGACTTTATGCCTCCATGTCGATTAGAGGAGACATGGTGATATTTTTTTGATGGATTCTTGTATTGATTCTTTATCTTGTATTGTACATTCAAGTTACTTCCAAAAGATTTGGAACTTGTAGAAGAAGGAGGATATGACTGGTTTAGATGGGTGGGTGGATGAAAAGGATTCTAGGGTATGCATCTATGTTGATCTTGAGGAAAGATAGGAGATGGAGGGATGTAAGGACCCAAGATGGATGATGAATTAGGAGAGTTAGGAGGGGAAAGTGAAGGGACATAAGTTCCCAAGATGGAAGGAAGACGTGAAGCACTTAGTATTGGTGGAGGAGGTCCAAGAATGGATGTGGAAGATACAAAAGGATAATCAATAAGTTCATCAACATCTATATGACAACCAAGGACATCAGCATCTTTAGAGTGAGAATTAGGATTTGCAATAGGATCATGAACATCTTGAATAAGAGAAACTTATTTGATAGGATTGTTCAGAGCTTGAAAAGACTTAGGAAGAGTAGAAAGTGGAAGTGAACATGGAGTGGTAGAACAAGAAGATGGAATACTTTGATCTTGACAAAGAGCTTTGGATAGCATAAGCATATAATTTTTCTCCTGATTTTCAATAGGTTTAACATTGGAAGTGACAACACTATTTTTAATAACCTTAATGGAAGTATCATCTTTGGAAAGTGCAAGTGTAGTAAGGTTATTTTGATTGTCAATAAGCTCAATGGTGTAAGTAGTAGCTTGATCTTGCTTAGGAGAAGACTTAAGACATGGTGGAATGAATGGGAAAGGGCATGTAGGATCAAAAGAATCATGAAATGGATAAGAGACCATGAAAAAAATTGGATGACATGGAGGGTTCTTGATCTTGATCTTTCTTTATGTTCTTTTATTTATCATTTTTAGAATCCTATTGGCATGGAGCCACTTCTAAGGACAAGGAAGCATGTTGGGATTGTATGAAAGACTTTGAAAGATATGGTGAAGGACTAGCTGAAGTAGGTGTTATAGTGTATAAATTCTTAGGCTCTTTAGGTTTAGCATTATTGAAATTATTTTCAGCCAAGTGAAGGTTAGTTTGAGTTTCTTTAAGAGGTATCCCTTGAGGATAACTATAGGGAACCGCATGAAAAGTATTAGGATCTTTGTTGGATGAAGAATTTGTGACAAATTTGGAAGACTCGGAAGCTTTCTGAAATGTATGGGTATTGGAGGAAGTAGGGGATGGAAGGGAACCATCACAAGACAAAGGTCCATCATTAACATTATCTTGCTTGAGAGTGTCATCTTTATTTTCATCATGCGAGTTCTTAGAGGAGAGATTCTTATAGTATTTACATTTATAATCAGCGTGGTAAGCTTTCTCTTCCTCAATAGAAGTAGATGCATCATCTAGGTATTGTTCACAAAAATAATCAAAGTATTTCAAAATCAGAATCATATGGATCACCATCATGATCTATCCAATGTGATGACCCATGTCCAATAAGCATGAGCACATGACTAGGATGACCCTTAGGAATAGAGGTGTCATAGGTATCACTACATTGTTCATCATCATAGTCATCAAAGATGGGCATGTCACTCTTCATGAAAGAGGTATCACAAGGATTGTCATGTTTCTCATTATGGTATGTCTTAAGACAAGGGGTAAGACTCTTGGGAGAAGTAGAAGAGGAATGAGATCATGAAGAAGAGGAAAGTGAAGACCTAGTGGAGGAAGAAGACTTGGATGATGAGGAATGTGAATAATGTCTAGAAGATTCATGGTAAGACTTGGAAGATGAGGAAGGATGAGAAGACTTAGAAGATGAAAATTTTTAGGAAGGAGGAGGTCATGACATGATCATGTCTATGATCCTAGCAAAGACATCTGATTCATTCAACTTTTCTTTTATTTTTGTCTTAAGTTTATCACTTGTGCAATATCTAGAGGGACTATTGGAGGAATAAAATTCTTCAAATTGAGCAATGAGTTCGAGATCATCTATTTTCAAGAGAGGTTTCATAACAAGATAGTTGAAATTCATGGTTCTGGAAAAGGAGGAATCAAGCATGGAAGAGATGAATAGAAGAAGGTAGACTAGAGAATAAGAGGAAAAGAATCAAGAAGATGTGAAGATTTTAGAAAGAAGAGGAAGAAGCGTGAAGGAAGAAGAGAAAGGATGGAAATGGGAGACTAGGAAGACATGGGAGATGTGGAAGAAATAAGACAAAGAGTCATTTTGTGAAACTTGATACCATTGAAGTTCATTTGAGCAACATGTCATAACACCTAAGATCTGACCTGAACTGACCAAGGAGGACCAGAAATAATAGGGCAGCAAATAGAAAGTTGGCAATTGATAGCAAATAGCTCACTGACTGACAAACTAGGGGATAGTTTTGGGTGAGAGAATGCAGTCCCCTGCGAGGAAATGCTAGGGATCACGCGAGGAAATGAAATCTCACACCAGAAAATGCTAGGCTCATGCAAGAATGTGAACAGAGATAGGCGACAAAATAGGATCAGGTTGCTTGACATCAAGTTGTAAACTTAGGAACTCAATTTTTTGTTTGTTTTAAAAGATCACATAAATACATCAATAGATTTTTATCATTGATCAAGCACGCAAGACAACAATCAAGGAGTTCAAGAAATAAATGTTTTTAAACAATGGGCAAGAGACAAAGAAACCTTGCACATGAACAAGAATAGTGACTTAGTATGCTACTCCTTAAAGATTCTATTTGTGTATGTTCTTCAAATGTTTTTCCAATCATGCACATAGTCCTAGAAAATGAAAATTTGGTTGCACTATGGTTCTTAGTAATGGTTTGACTTTGCAACTTTTGTAATTTCAAGAGGGTGAACTCCAATCCAAGTGCACCAGAGTTTTGACACATTCCAAGAATTTAATCAATCGGAGATACTGAGGAGATCTAACAACCCAGCAAGAAACTACACTTGTGGAGATTTCTTTCACAAGGACATTTGTATAGCGGTTGTTACTACCATGGAGAAAATAGCTATTACCACTTGAGGTTCCATCCATGTGGTTGACCCAATAAAGGGAATGTCCACTATGGTTAACCCTCTCTAACAAGGTGACTCACAAAATGGACCACATGGGGACTTGGTTTAGATTCAAGAATCTGAGTTTCTGGTACTACCTAGAAAGGGAGTAGAGCATAATCCTCTAGCCTCTTCACTTCACCCAAACATAGCAAGCAAGTTCATTAACACGCTAAGATTTAAACCACCTCACCAAGGTTCATGATGTCAATAACAATGTCTATCGAGCTCTCTAAGTGGGACCAAGAGAGAACATACCGATCAATGTTGAGGACTAAACCAAGTAAGACTGTGAGATAGTAGCAATATCCTCCCTACCTACAAGGGGTTCTATCAACAAGAAGAGCTTCAAAAAAAACCCACTCTCTCAAGAATGCCACAAATAGTGTTCATAGGGCCTAATTACTATGTGAAACACATATGCAAGAAAGTAAATCTATGTCCTTTTTAGAACCCAAAATTGAAGTGTGATCTATGAAAGCAATAAACACTTAAGCTAGACACATGAGATATTCATTTTAAAACCCAAAACCAAAATGTTATAGAGACCATAACAACTCACCTTAGGTCCAAAGATTTGTAATCCAATGCTATGCTACCTTAGTAATTAGAATCAGGGAAATAAACCACAATAAGCATTAATGTTAGAAAATAGCAAGAAAAACTAGCAAATCTAGAAATTTAGGTCACTGCTGTCAAAAGTTCACATGAGACAGTACACAGTGTCACGTGAGAAACTACATAGTGTTGCATGAGAAAGTACCAACCCACATGAGAAAGTGCATAGGCCCATGCAAGAAAACACCTTTATCATGCAGAGAAATGCTAATACCAACAAAACTTCACATGAGAGTCTATAACAGTGATGCACGAAAGTACGGACAGGGCACAAAAATTGCAAAAAAATAAAATAAAATAATATGAAGCAAGAAATAAAATTTTTGAGCCCAACGGTGGGTGCCAAAAATGTGTGCTAAAATGTTGTCACACTTCTATGATTCATTAAATCCAAGATTGCTCAAGAATGAGGTCTCAAATAGCGACTCATAGCTCTCTATTCATGGAGTGCAAGGGTTTATGATGAAGGCCCTTAGATTAGACCTATTTTGTGCCCATGCAAGTACAGCATAAAATGAGAGATTCAAAGAGGAAAAGAAAGAATGCTAGTCTCCATGATCATCAAGTATGCATACAAATAAAAATGAAAGTTATTCTATATTATAGCAATGCATGAAAGAAAACTAATCTATGAAAGAAAATGCTTATGCAAGATTATTCTATGAAAGGAAATATGAATCTAATCTATTATGCAAGTGAAATATTAATCTAAATGGATTGCCATAGGGCATGAGAGAAGAAGACAAGAAAAGAGAAGTTACAATATCCAAGCTCAAGTGCTCAAGAATCTTCTCCAAAATTGCTCTCCAAACCTACAGCATAACAATACAAAAACCTAGATTCATGTCCAAATGAGAAAGAGAAGGCTCCTTATAAAGGAAAGCGAACAGTCAAGATTAAGAGGCAAAAAGAAATAAGAAATGGTTGAGATTAAATCTTGGTTGATCCATGTGCTCAAGATTCTTTAAGAGGCAAAAAGATGAAAAAGGCCCACCACTTAAAAGTATGTGCATTCAAAGTGGAGAGAAAAAGGGATTTTTATTTATTTTTTATTTTTTATTTTTATTTCCTTTTTCAACACAAAGAGAGATTTAAGTGGGGATTTTATTAAAAGAGGAATTTTATTTTAATAAGAGGATTTTATTTAATTAAAAGGGAATTTTTATTTTAATTAAATGAGGCTTAGGATAAAATGATCAAACCTTAGAAATATTGAAATAATTGGATTAATTACGATTTGATCAAGGAAATTGAATTGGTTGAAAATATTGCAAGGCATTGATTTAGGAAATTGATAAATTGATGAATGGGGACCCAAAGTCTAGGCAACCATTTTAGGGTGCATACACTTATCATGATAGTGACAAATGTCTAAACATTTGTAGAAGGAATAAATGGTGAAGAAATGAGATATCTACATAAGGACAAGATGGATATGACAGACATGGATAAGGTATACATTGGGTAACTTATTGATGAGTCTATGGCATTATATTGTTGACTTGACCATGTTACATTATTGTATTATGAAGATGAGATCAAAATTGAACAAGTCAATGTGGTCAGTAATTTAAGATTTCACTATACACCAAGTCAATCTTGTGTATACTGAGTGACAGTAATAACCTAGTTAGTTATCACTGATGCATTTTGTATTAACCGAGTTGGATGAAAAAAATAAATTTTATAACAACCTACTAAAATCGATGAGCTTGCAGATGCTTATGATTTCGAGGTAAGAGATGAAGTTTTTTATGAAGATCCACAACTGACAAAATTCAAAGATGATCGAAGGGAAGAGATTGAAACTTGTTATTGACAGAACTACCAAGGAAGATTGAAGAGGCAAAATAGACAATGGAGATTAAGAGGAAAAATCTAATGGATGAGATGAAAATGGTTTACATGTCTATTTAAGATACATGAGATTTATTATTGAATCATGCCGGATGAAAAAAGACTGTAGGAGAATTCACATGGAATCCTAACCGAGTGGACTTAATAGTCTTTTGTATTTCAATATGACATTCAAGGAATGTTAATTATTTTCTTGTTGACCCCATAGTGAATGCTATTCGAAGGATAAATGTTAGTGATAAATCCCCTAAAAAGGTCAAACCTTATAGTGTGTTTTGTAACCTTTAACAGGGTTGGCTCCTAACCGAGCTCACTTCAGGAGAGTGAAATATTTTGGGTTACCAGTCCCAGGTGGTTTTTCTCTTAGCTTGTTTTCCAAGTTAAATCTTTGTGTTATGTGTTTTTTCTTATTGGATTACTATCATACTTTTCATATTTCATATTTTATTAATCGGTAAACATAGTTTTGGAAATTACTGGTATTCGGTAAATGAATAGAAAGATAGTTATTTTATCTTATCGAGTTGATTAAATTGTTGAAAAAGTTTGATAATGTACATCTGAGAGTTTTGACTGTAGGATAACTAATTTAACTAATTCACCCCCCCTCTTAGTTATCTAACACATATGTTTCCCCCTTTTTTTAAATAATGACAATGAATATACTTATAATTTGTCAAAAATCTTACGATGGGATTTCTTAAGATTATCCATAATCTTCTCCCATTATTCCTTTAGATTTTATATATCCAACTGCTCTAAGCTGACTTGAGCATGCATATCAAAAATGTTCTCGGTGACAGAAATATCAGGGATGGAAATTAATTTCTTTGCATGTGTCGCATGTTTTTGCATCACTTCCAGATGTGGTAGTATCTTGGCCTGTAGCTTAGTTACCTCTTCTTTGATTCAGTCCTCTTCCTTTCTCAACTCAAGTCTTAGCCTTTGTATGTCATTAACTTTGGAATGCATGTTGCTCAGTGGTAAGATGAGTAGCACTATCTTTTAGATCTACATCTAATTTGCTTATCTTTTCACTAACCTTAGTAGTGAAGTGATCTAAAGTGCACAATTGTTTCAGAATTGTAATAACTTTATCAATAATGCTTTCTAATTCAAGTACAACTTATGAAAGCTTTACCTTGTTCACTTCCACTGTTTGGTTTATCTTTTCAGTTAACTTATACTTAATCTTTTATTCAGCTCACTCTTCTATCATCTATTCGGCGTCTGTAGTAGGGTCATTTATTATTTCTTTGCAAATCATAATTTGATCAATAATAGGGGTAGATTCATCAAAATTTACATTGGGAGAAACTTTCATTAGGATCTCCTTGACATCCTCTAGCACCTTTGTGTTTTTATTTTCTTGTCTTAGATTTTCTTGTGCTGCCTTTCGAGTGCATAGCTCTCCATATTTTCTAAGAGCTTCAGGGTCAAGTATCCTTGGGTCACATGTCGGTATTTCTATAACTTCATCAAGTGTGACCAGACCCTTAGTGCCTCACTTCCACTTCTTTTTCTTCTCTTTCACAATAGATGATGGGGATTGTGCAATGGAAAGTTGAGCCTTCTGCTTGGGATCTACCTTTGGTGTCTCGGTGGATTTGATTTCTTCTTTAATTTATCCAGCAATTATTTTTGCAATCTATGGTGCAGGGGTTTGTGACCTTATATCAATGTTATAAGTGTCTACCTTTGACTCTTCTTGTCCTTGTACATTTTCTTCCATTTCAGTGGTCTCTTTACCTATTTCCTCACCCTTTTCTTCCTTTGTATCTATTACTTTCTTGGGTGGAGTGTTCTCAGTTTGTGTTTTAGTAGGTATCTCAATAGCTTGTACTAGTATAGGAAAATTACCTGGTACTATTTCTCAAGATACCTCGATTTAATCTTCTTCACCAAGGTTTTTGGTTGCACCGGTGATCATTTCATCTTCTTTAGCCTCATCATCGGGGTCACCTCCTATTACGTCTTCTATAAATATTTTTTCATCCCCTAGAGTATTCAACATCTCCAAAATTACTTCCATCACATTGTCAACAACAGTTATGAATTCTTCTTCATTATTTTCTTCATTGGGCTGCTCAGTATTCGAGATGTGAATAGTGTCATCATCAACATTGATAGGCTCTTCTTCTTGTATGCTTGGTTGATGATCCTTGATATTGACTTGCTTGGTTGGACTGAGGATTTTAGTCCATATGTTCCTACTCTCATCATCTACCTCTTGCAATTTACCTTGTAGGATCTTAAATGCTCTAGCCTTCATCAAGAATTTATTTGCATATTATTTTAATGCTACATCTATTTGATCAATAGAATAGTCAAATCTTACCAGAATGAGTGACCTTTCTCTCATCCTTTTCTCAATTGTAAGTGCATAAGTCCATCTAGCAAAAAATTTATCGTACAATTATTTGGGTATGCTACTAGCGAACTCAACTGGAGCTTTTTTGAATGTAATCATCATACTTATTATTGCATCCTCAAACTTATCCTTCTCCTTGGTACTTAAATGAGGATACCTTTTAATTTCAGGTGAACCCAACTTTCCAATAGTTTTTATTCTTTCTACTACCTCGTCAATGGTATGAGGTCCTTTATTCACCACAACTTAGAATTGTTCTATGTCCTCCTCTTCTGAATCTTTGTCATCCTTAGCTCTAATAAGATTTCTTCTCCACTTTAGTTCTAGGACCTCAGTGGTGGCCTTTTTCTCTCTCTTATGATATGTATGAGTCAGTGTAGGCCTAGTTATCTTTGTAACACCTTTCTTCAAAGGTGGTAAACTAGCAGTTTCTGCCCTAGTCCTAGTTTGGGTTGAGATATCAACCTATTTACCTTTACCTTTATCACCCATAGGTGACTCTTTTACATTTTCTTCAAACTCAATGGCCTCTTCATCTATGTTCTCACTGATTGGTAACTGTTCCTCAGTTTCTTCCTCAATTGATTTTTCAATGTCTTCATCTGTGACACCAAATTGTTTCTTAAGATTTTTAAGGTCATTTTCTCCTTTTTCCTGCCCCTCTTTTCAAATACAAGTCTCATCTTTATTTTGGACTTATCTTCATCAATGGTTCCAAACCTTGTAGCCTTCTTTTCTTTGGGCTCGACAAATAAAGCCTTTATTTATTTTTTAGCTACATCTATATCAATCTCATAATCCATGGATAGTAGCCAAGATGTTCTTGGCTCTACAAATTTGATTAGGGTGGTTTCGGTATCCACTAGAAAATATATATCATCTTTAAATTTCTCTACCAGTTGTGCTAGTATCCTTGTTCTTTTCTCCATTCTTTCTTTGAACTTCCAAGAATAATCTTCCATAACAGGTTCAAAGTTCTTTCCTAAGTTTTAAATAAATTCACTAATCTAAACAATAATTGGTTGGTTGATATCCCATTCTGCACTATCAACTGATAGGAAAGATTTCTACAAATAGAAGAATTTAAATAAAAATAACAAGCCAAATTTGTAAGTGTTGGATCTTGCTACCTTGATTGTCCTCATGTTTTCCTCTAGTTGTCTCAACATCAACTCGGCTAGGTTAAGTTGCAAACCCTTTTTCACAATCTTGTATGCAATGTTAACCACTCCACATGCTACACTATTCAGTCTTCTCAATTGGAATATTTTTTATGCAATCACATATGCACCAAATCTCATTTAGGGGTTGCTAATGGTGTTTATTATTAAACCTCTACCATCTTATTCTGCTCCAGTTAACTTCTCAATCTCGGTTCGTGTCAGGTGCCTTAAAGCTTTATCTTTGTCATTGATTGGATACCCTATCACTGCATGTATGACATCCTTTGTAATTTTCATTGGTTCATCTAGCCATAACTTTCCTTCATTTACATGGCTCAATACGATGCATATCCATCCAGTTTTGAATTCCTTTAGAAAATAGAGGCCATTGGTTAACCCTTTTACCTGTAAGTGCTTGTGATCTTCCTTTAGCTTGTCCTTAGTGCAAAGCTCTTGATATGTAGATTGGAGCTCAACATCAATGATTTCATTTAATTTTCAATGGATGTATGACCTAACATATTTTATGAGTAGAACCCTAGGTGGTATTAATAAAAACACACCCTTAACACTGGGTTGAGATGTAACCTCTAGATGAAGTTTATAATTGTGCTCATTTATGGTCGCATTCCTGATCAAAATAACCTTCTTTATCTTATCTTCCTTGGTTTGCATGGTTCATGAGGATGAAGCCATCATGATTACCGGATTAGGGCTTTCAATAAACTGGATATAGATAACTCGGTCAGTTCCAAACTTACTTGATTCGGTTTTCAACTATTCATAGTGCACTTAGATCAATGTGAAATACCTAGATTTTCTCTGCTTAAGTTTTACTCAAATCACTCTTCTTCGCTATTGATCGTTCTGTGAAAAAATGATTTCATTTCCCACTTATTTAGAGACAAAAATGTTGATCAACACATTAAATGCTTTTCCAGCTACCAATTGGTTGACAATCAAATAACTCAGTTAACACTATCAATACCTTAGCTCAGTGAGTACTGTCAATACTTGATTGTCTCTTACATTTTCACTGACTAGAATTTCTTCCTCAGTCCAGCTTAATCGACTAAACTTCTTTCAAGTGATCAACAATATAATACCCTAGTGCATCTTAATTCATGCTGATTTGGTATTCACACAATAGATATAAGGAACTATTGTAAGATATAACCTTTCAAAATCCAGTTCCATAATTACTTGAATAGCTTAGGTGGAGGTGGTGAAGTCACCTAATCCAATGGATGAGGTGTCACCAACTATTGTGCTTGGACCAACATTATCATTTGATGGTCTTCTCCATATTTGATTCCTTATCCTCATGATTTCCTCAATTATGTTTCCATTTTCACTAGTACTCAGTTCTAGTACTCAGTCTCTGTAATCTTTACTTAGGTGACCAACCTTATGATAGTGCAGACATGTCATTCCTGAATTTGACCAATTGCAATATTTTCCTCTCTAGTACTTTCTCATATAGTTAGCTACAATGTGTTCATACCTATGACATGTTGTGTAATTAACCCAAGTTTTGTAATTCCAAGTGTATGCATTACCTTTCCTTCTCAGTTGATATGTCTTATTTTGTCCTCTCAATTTCCAAACTTGTTTCATCTTTGTCTTCCATCCTTGTGATATGTGTCCATGCATGTTGCAAGTGTGACAATGCTTTTACATATAAGGTTTCTTAGGTGACTTTTTCATCTTTAATCTGCACTCATGTGCTTGATGTCCATACTTAACACAATTGTAAAACTAACCATTAAATTTAGGAGTGGATTTGGGAATAGATTTTTCTTTTCTTCTACAAACATTTGACGTGTGGCCTAGAGTTCCAAAATGATAACATGAGAGCTTCTTTGGCATTGGGTTTTCATTGGAATTCTTCTGTTCAACTTGTCTTGATGACTCTCCATGCTCGGTATAGCCTAAACCAATAGTGTTGTCAAGTCCTCTTTGACTTCTTAGGAACTCATCCATTTTTTTGTACTTTGTTCATCTTTCGTAATCATCTCATTATGTTTTTGTTGAATCTTTACTTCATTCTTTAATATTTCATTTTCTTCTCTCAATTTGCCAATGTCTTTCAATCTTCTAGTAAGTTCACTATTCACTCTATTGACTTCCTGGCTCATGAAAACCATTTGATTAGAGATTTCAAAATGATTCTCAGCAAGTCTCATTATCTAAAATTCCTTTTCTTCTATCTTTTTAGTCATTTAGCTTTCATCATCAATAGCTAGATTTCTTTCTTGTTCTACCTACCTTTTATTATTCATGACATCAATCATTCTAACCATTTATGTCTCCTGACTGATCTGCAGTGCTTTCACTTGTTCAATAAGATGTTGATTTTTTCATATAGATCTGATATGGTTCCTTTAGATGCATTAGATATGCTACCAGATCTTGATCTTGATCCTTCAAATGGATCATCTATCTCTTCTTCATGATAATAAGTCTCATTATACCAAAGTTCCATATCCTTCCTCTCGACCAATAAATTTCTCAGTGTTTCTTTGGCTTCCTTGAATTGTTCAATATCAATCTGCATTTGTATTTTTTGATTCTCAATAGTCTTATCAAGCTTATACCTTTCCATCCTTAAGATATTTTCTCTTTAGTGGTAAAAGTTCCTACATAAGAGAACTAGCTCTGATACCAATTGTTGGAATTATGGAAAGTTGTATACTGAGAGGGGAGGGGTGAATCAGTATCCTTCAAATTTTTCAAACTAATCCTTGTAAACATCAACTTCATTAACCGACTGTGTAGATTACATTCATCATACATTCAATACCATAATTGAAATGTAAATGCATGTAAGTAAACCAATGAAACATACATGAAACTTCAATACACATGACACATGTATTTTGGTATCGTAGAAGCCCTTGTTAGAAGGTAAAATCTACGGTGGGGATGGAACCCACAAAGCTTTACTAGTTTTGTAGATATAAATTTGTGTTATGGCTTACAAAGATTGATCACTTCTAGTGATATTACCCTGTTAGGAGTAACAATAAGATCAGCTAGATCTACCTGGTTAAAAGATTTTAGCAACACAATACATGTGTTCACTCTTTAAAGAGATTTAACTAAGAATGGTTAAGTTCACTATGTTGGGATATTTTGAATTTGCTACAATTGCTAGAGAGTAATAGTGATAAATGACTTGAATGAAATATAACTCAAATTAATGATATCAAATCCTTTAAATACAATAAAGATATCACCTTTCTATGATGATTATATCCTTTTGAACATCTCAGTATCCTTATAACCATTCTGATAAACTAAATACTTCTATCGAAATCCTTTTGTCAAAACCCTGTTTGAACTTCAGATGTGCTTGAGTGTGGCTACTTCTTGATGATATTTGTCAAAATAACATCCTTACAAATTTTATATCAAACCGGCCTTAACCTAATTAGGGTTTTATATTTATCTTATAAAACCTAAGATCAGAGGTTCAAAATATTAACCTAGATCATCATTATATAGGAATCATCATCTATTAAATGATTACATCCATAATAAATATTCACCTCGATCTTGGTAAACTATTTTATTTCTCAAAAAAAAGTTGTTCACCTTGAACTATGTGTCATTCCAAACTTTTATGTGAACTCTGGATTACTTAGTAAATGTTGTCTCTTGGTCTCGTTGTTTACTGGCACTTGATAATCCTATGTACTCAGTAACTGTTATACTCTGTAATATATTTTCTCATTGGCTACTATGTATAATAACCAACTGAACTATCTTCCTGTGTTTACCGACTATACAAATTAATACTAATGACAACACTTAATCCATTTAGGAGTAATATTACTAGTATATTCACCTTTTACCATTCCAATGTGGTTATTATAATGGCCTCTTAATTTTCCAATAGTTATTAATTATGAATTTAATGAGTCGGCTCAATTTGCCCCAAAAAATTTACATTGCGTGGATGATCGTTATATTCATCAGGATTGTTATATTGACCAGGATCTATTTCACCAACTTAATTCCTACAGGTCAGAACATTTTCACAACACTTAAATCTAGAAGTTAATGTATGTTTAAAAGCCCGTGAATTCAAAAAAAAATGGAAATTGGAATCATGGATTGACATAAATTTGAATCACTTAATCAAAAGTTTGAAAACTTGAACATAATTATAGATTTGTTGTAGTCTTTTGTGTCCAATTACAAAAATTTTGAGGGTGACATTTACAAATTACAAGATCTTTCAATAGTAAATAGAGGATTCATCATTTCAAAGAAAGCATAAAGGACCAAGGTAAGCAATTATTTGTTCATGCTTCACAATATTTCTATTAATTTTAATTCCTATAACCCTAGTGACTAGTGAGTAGTGAGAGGTCAAGATGTTGAATAAGGGTGACTATCCCAAGTATCCTTGGGATGGTGAAGGGATGAAGATGGCAGGGGAGGTTGACACTCAGACTTCTCATTATGGTGATAGCACTGAAGGGATTTCCATGTTAGACATGGGTAAGACTAATATTCCTTGAGGAAGTGAAGGGATTCACTAGTACATTTGTCCCACTTTTTAGACCAACATTTTTGACCAAGCTATAAAATGATTTTCCATGGTCGGTTTATGGAAGAAAATTTTAATTTTTTTTAAAATCTATTCCCGTGTTGGTCAAAATTATAACCCTAAAGAGTGGTTGTAATTCTGACCAACACGAGAATAGAAGTTAAAAAAATAATTCAAATTTTATACATATATCCCGCCTATCGAAACATTTCATTTTATTTCATTTTGGCATAGTATGCGAGAAAAGGAGTGCTGAAGGAGGCAATATAAGGTGGGAAGTTTCACTACATTGACACCTCATGTGTATATGCAAGTAAGTTCAAACCAGTGGTTGAATATCATGGAAGTGTAGACCGATGAGAAATAAAAGCTTCATTTTCTACTATTTCATTTATCTTTGGAGTCTTCTATTGCTTGGTTTGGTGTGTTAATGAGTTAGCAGGTTTTACTTGTTCCATTTCAAACCATTTTTTAATGAACTCTACTTTTCTTTGAAAATCTATATGCCTGGTGTTAATTCTTGTGTTTAGCCGACTATAACAGTCTTAAGTTTTTGTTAATATATGGAAATTCCATGAACTCTAAGGGTGCAATTCATCCAACAACTTGATCCCACATGGTTTTTGTCTACTATTGCAGTCAAGTTTCATCTTGTCTGGTTGAATACATACAAAATATTCAACCTAGGGCATCATTTTTGAAGAAAAAAACTAACCTTCCCAACTCTGAGCTTTTGAACTCTTATAAAGCATTTCCTTAACTCACCTTTCACATAGTGGTATTGAATCCCAATGGTGAAAATGTGAGTTAGGGCCACATCTTCCAACCCGGCCTCAATTCTTGTGGTCCTTCGACCTGCAGGCAAAAAACTTCCTCTAACTCGAGTGAATGGAAAAAAAATCACCTCAAATAAAATGTAAACAAAAGCTAACTCATCAACCAATATTATACATGTTGGAAATATTCAAGAATTAACCAAGTTACTCAGAGGGGAGGGGTGAATCAGTAACTCCAAATTTTCTTTCAATTACAGATGTATTAACATGTAATTTACTTTAACCTTTGCATACAGAAAGCATGAAACTTAAAAGCAATCACAATAATGACACATAGATTTGGTTACCTAGAAATCTTCCAAAAAGAAAGTAAAACTGGGGTGGGGATGAAACCCACAAAGCTTTAATACTGTAGAATAAAGTTGGCCGGTTAAGGCTTACAATTTGATCACTTCTGATGATCTGCCTTGTTAGGAGCAATAAGGATTGCTAAATCCACCCTGTTAAAGGATTTACAAACATACAATGAAGTATGCACTCGGTAAAGAGATTTTACAAAAGACTGTTAAGTCTACCCAGTTAAAGGATTTTAGTACTAATTCACCTGTTAGGATGAAATAGTAGATCTCTTGCTTTGCAACTGGATTGCTGATTGAGATTCGCTGATGTACTAATCACCTTCTATGATGAATTTGTCTTTGCTGTTCTTTATACTGCTGAAGCCCTTTGTAATTCGCTTATCTCTACCTTTCTTTCTTTTTCACATACATGCTTATTACATACATCTTGACATTTTTACAACATTGTTTATATACAAGTCTTAAACAATTAATTACAATTACAATTACAAAGTCGGCTTGACAAATAAACATAAGTGCTACTAAGTCGGCCCAAGTATGGTTACACGGTTCCTACAAACTAACTCAGTGACTTTCTGATACTCGGTAAATACTGGTGACTCGGTAGACATGATGTTACTCGGTTTACACTGTCCTGCTTGGTTTGTACTAACTTGCTCGGTTTGCACTGTCTTGCTCGGTTTGCACTGTTTGCTCAGTTTGCACTGTCTGCTTAGTTTGCACTGTTTGCTCGGTTTACACTGTCTGCTCGATTTGTACTGTCTTCTCGGTTTGCACTGTTTGCTCAATTTGCACTGTCTGCTCAGTTTGTACTGTCTGCTCGGTTTGCACTGTTTGCTCAGTTTGCACTGTCTGCTCGGTTTGTACTGTCTGCTCGGTTTGCACCCAAAATGCAAATAAGTGTTATCACTAGTGGCAATTCTGCTTAATGCCAACAATCTCCCCTTTCGGCATTAGTGACAAAAACACTTATTGGCCAAAACTTATATACATGAATCATGCTGAGTTTTATTTTGATTTTTCAAAATTTGTCTTTGTTATAGGGCTTTATACATTGTCTCCCCCTTTCAATGTGCTAACTTTTTCTATACAAATCTTCTTCTATACATATATCTCCCTCTATACATATCTCCCCCTTTTTGGCAATAATGCCAAAGGTGCATATACAAGTGATTTACAGAGAGAATCCAAAATTTGATAGAAAATCAGAATGTACCTTCATTATTAGTGCCAGGGTTCTGTTCCAACTTTCTTGCAGAATCTTGCATGTTTGGATTGCAATTTGGACTTCTGCAGAGAGTTTAATCATGTGATCTGCTATAGAGAACTAATTGTCATGAATGAATGTTTTGGAATGTTCAATGTGCTTATACATTGTATTCATGATGGGAAGGATCATGTGTTGGATGTCTAGCAGTGTGGACCGGATCCTTGTGTCTTCTTTCAGTAGATCTGACTGCATATTTGATAGGTATGAGATTTTCATGTGATGAGCAGAGCTTGAACTTGGTTCAAGTTGTAGCTTCTGTATGCTAATCTTCATATCCTCATCCATTTTATTCATTTTATTCGTGACATCCTTTGTGAACTCGGAAATATTGCACAATCTGGCCAAAAGAGAGGTAGCATTCGAATAGGTAGATTCAATGTTTGACGAAACTGAAGACAATTCTACTTGGTTAATAGCTATGTGCTGAGCAATGTGCTCAAGCACTTTATTGTTGAATCTCTTCTCGGCTCTTTCAACTAACTTTTCTACCCCAGATGAATCCTCATTGTATTTATTAACTGCTTCTGCTAATTGTAGCAAAACATGTTGGGAGGAGTCTACTTTAATACCTAATGCATCAGACAAAATGTCCTTAGCATCCTTGATGATTTGATATTCCTTGTCTCTCTCCTCTTTAAGCTTCTTTTGCTTTGCTTTCCTTTGAATGATTTCACCTATATTTTGCATTTGGTCCACTGATAGATTTGCAAAATCTAATGTTGGAATCTCTATTTCTTCATCTAAGTCTATATCCTCTACTATATTCTTACCCAAAAATCTTATGCTCGGTTGAGCTTTAGGCTTATCTATGCTTAATGCCTTAGTAGTAGTGACAGTAGATATAGTAGGGCTGGCTATAGAGACTGGTATACTTTCTACTGGAGAACTTAAAATATTTACACTTGTAGATTCAAAAATTGGAAAACTTACTGCTGGAAAACTTGATGATGTGGGAGACTGCAACTCGGTAGAAGAAATGGTAGTTGCTTCTGTTGTTGCTATAGATGATTGGACAAATGTTGAAGTTGTCACAACCATGCTTGAAGGTGTCTCCGGGCTAGATGTAGAGACTTTTACTGGAGAGGTAGGAAGTGATGCAATGACTTCTACCGCTATTCTCACAGTATCATCTACCTCAGTGGCTTCTTCTTGTTCATCACTGTCATCTTCAATGTCTTTTATTATGACTGTTTCAATACTCAGTTGGTGAAGATGGTATATGTTTTTCCATGTGGCATTTGCAGCCTTCACAACTGATTCAATATTGTTGATCAGAATCAAACAAGTATTGAACTTTAATGTCATCTTACTTTCATTGTCCTTCAATGCCTTCTTTACTTCATCATTTTTCAAGCTCGGCATTAACTATCTCAGGGTTTGATCAAATATGTCTTTTACAGTTTGCTTGGCATTGCTCCATCTCATTTTTATTGGATCTAATAGAACTGCTGGAACCTGTGGTTCTTCAGGAGAGTATTACCACTATCCCATCTTTTCAATAACAGCATCTTCTATTTCCTTTTGTTCTGTTTCCATTCTTGTTTCATATTTAAAAGATTTTATGTTACTTACTCCAGATCTTGATCCTTCTCTAAAGAGTTTGATCCTTTCTTGAAAGTTTAGAGGAGGCCTTTTGAATACTATGTCTTTATCTGCCTTGTCTGCCTTACCTCTTGCACTTCTCCTTGTAAATACAGCAGTGGGAGGCTTAGGTGCCTTAGTGATGAATACCTTTCCTTTCTTCTTTGCAGGTTCTGGTTCCTCTATTTTCTCATCCTTTTCCTCTTCTTCTTCATCTTTTTCTCCTTTGTCCTCGGTTAGCATTTGCATTTTGGCTATCCTCTTCTTTCCTTTGTTTACCGCCTGTGGAAGCTTTATGCTTAGTTCAATTCTCACCTTAGCTTTATCATATGTTCCAAAATATGGAGCTTTGGGATTGACAGGCTGATTAAGAAGAGCTTCAATGATATTCTTGGTTTCATCAATATTTACCTCATAAGGAAGAGGTTTTACATATACAGTCCTCGGTTTAGCTGCTTGAATATATACATTGTCACAATCCACCATAAAACAAATGTCATCCTTGTAATCTTCCACCAACTTCTGTGGAATCCGGAATCTGTCATTCATTTTCTCTTTGAAAGACTCAAAATAATTATCCATGATGCTTTCAAAATTTTCACCCATTTCTGAGATGTATTCATTTATTTCATAAAGGACTGGTACATCTTTTCTCCATACAACTTTTCCTTTAGAAGGGAAGAATTTCTAAGCATAGAAGAATAAACAGACCAATAAGGATCCAAACTTACATGGATTATTTTTGGAAGTTTGAATGCTTTCCATGTTTTTGTTAAACTACTTTAACAATAAGTCTGCTAGGTCAAATGTTAAGTTATTCTTGACCACTTTGTATGCTAGGTCAATAGCTTCACAGGAGACACTATTCTGTCAACTTGAACTATAAATCTTATGGGCAATTATGTGTGTACCAAACTTCAGTTCAGCATCGGTAATGCTGCTAACTTTCATGCCTCTACCGTCCCACTCGGCTAGGGTTTTCTTCTCTAGTTCTGTCTGACCTAGGGTTTTGGTAGTTTTTGCTTTGTTCAACATGGGAAGACCGGTGATTTGATGAATCATCTTCTTTGTGATCTCTATGGGTTGCTCAAGCCAAATCTTTCCATCATGTACACGGCTGAGAATGTATCTAACCCATTTCTCCCAAAAGTTTCGAGGTAGATGTGCAATGTGAACTAAACCTTTATCTTCTAGATGTTTGTGCTCGGGTTTGAGAATACCATCCACACACAGTTCCTTATGCACAATATCTAGCTCTAGATTTCCCATTTCTTGAATTGAACAGTTGAAATGATTGCGGATATCATTAATAAGTAGTACCTTAGGAGGAATCTAAGATTGAACTCCGTTCAGATCTAGGGCTGCTGCAATTGCGGGCACGATCTTGAAATCTGGTGCTCTCCATTCCCCTTGGACTAACATTTTTTATCCTTTCTTCACTGAAGTGCTGGATGATGCCATGGTAGCTCACAGAAAATTCCTTTCGCAAAAGTATTGAATCGCTGGGTTGCTCTTGAAATTTTCTGCTCTCAAAGTGCTAAAGGTTCATGGTGAAGAATGAGTTCGATTACTTGCCTTTTGTTTACAACTCTGTCATTAATGCTCAGTACAAATTAGGGTATGAATTCTGACAGACTATCACCCACTAAGAATTAATTGCTTGGTAAAGACTTTGCAACTCGGTGAACTTGAGAATTCATATTGCTCCGACCTCACTCGGTAAAGACTGGTACCGACCTTGCTCGGTAAAGACTGATACCGACCTTCCTATGATCTTACTGCATCTTGCATGCTGATTTAGATCTTTCTTTTAATTTGGTTCTGGAACTGCTTGAGATTGGTCTATGAGAATTCAGTTCCAGTGCTTTCTTGGAAATTTAGTTTGAGTCGGTAGAGCCACCCATTCCATTACTTGGACTGGTTTGCTCGGTAGATTTAGGAATCCATTTTGCCTCACCTGTTTCCTAACCTTAGTTGCTTCATTCTTCTTTCCATCTTCAACTTCACTAGCATTCATGCAGTTTCTGGCTATGTGATTGAGTTTAGTGCATTTGAAGCATCTTATGGTAGTATCTCTTTTCCTTAGATGATGTTTTATGCAATTCATGCCAATGTGTCCATATTCTTCACAGTAATGACATCTACACCAGGTGTTGTAGTCCCATCCAAACATTGCTTTCATAATTTGTTCTGCTGGATTGAATATTTTGGATCTGCACTCAGATGCCTTGTGACCTTGTTTGTTGCATTTGTGACAATTACCTCTAAATCTTGGTTTTTCCCTGCATTCATTTGCTTTGTGACCAGGTTGATTGTAGTGGTAGCATTTTCCATTGAATTCTATCTTTTTATTGCTCCAACATTTATTTGAAGTATGTCCTATTTTACCATAGTGATTACAAGTAGGTTTCTGATTCCTTTAAGTACCTTGCTTAGAAGATTCACCTTCTCCTTTGTATCCAAGTCCTGCTTTTCCTTTTTGCCTATGAAGATTTCGCTCATACAGCTGATTCAAGTCTTCTTGACTTTTTAGCATTCCTTCATTGATTTGTTTTTCAGCGTTTAGGTCATCCACCAATCTTAGATTGATTTCCTTTTCAGATCTTAGTTCTTCTCTTGTGCTTTCTATTTCTGATCTTAGATTCAGAATTTCCTCATTTGTATGAGAGATCTGATCAATTAGGTTTTCTAGCTGAAGGGTTTTATTTTGGACTTCAATGTTCCTTCCATCTAATTCATCTTTCAACTTGTTTCTTTGTTCCAAGATCTCACAAAATCTTGTAGAGTGTAGCTCTTGTTCTCTTTTTAATTTTCTCACTTCTTCCTGCAGAGACCCATTCTTTTCTAGGAGTTCTTTGACAGCATTGTTTGCTTCATCTAAGCTATTTGAGGGAAAAAGATCTTCAATATTTTCTTCAATGTAATTCTGATCATTCATCTGATTTGCAAGTTCCTTCCTTCTTCTTAGGGATTGGGAAAGATGTTCTTTTTCTTCTTTAAGTTTAGCTATGGCCATTTCCAGATCTAGCTTCTCATTTTCAATCACCTTGTTCAGTTTGAATACCTCCATTGTCCTAGATCTTTGCTCAAGCTAGTTAAGCTTTGTCTTGAGAACCAATGCTGCTCTGATACCAATTGTTGGAAATATTCAGGAATTAACCGAGTTACTGAGAGGGGAGGGGTGAATCAGTAACTCCAAATTTTCTTTCAATTACAGATGTATTAACATGTAATTTACTTTAACCTTTGCATACAGAAAGCATGAAACTTAAAAGCATTCACAATAATGACACATAGATTTGGTTACCCAGAAACCTTCCAAAAAGAAAGTAAAACTGGGGTGGGGATGAAACCCACAAAGCTTTAATACTGCAGAATAAAGTTGGCTGGTTAAGGCTTACAATTTGATCACTTCTGATGATCTGCCCTGTTAGGAGCAATAAGGATTGCTAAATCCACCCTGTTAAAGGATTTACAAACATACAATGAAGTATGCACTCGGTAAAGAGATTTTACAAAAGACTGTTAAGTCTACCCGGTTAAAGGATTTTAGTACTGATTCACCTGTTAGGATGAAACAATAGATCTCTTGCTTTGCAACTGGATTGCTGATTGAGATTCGCTGATGTACTGATCACCTTCTATGATGAATTTGTCTTTGCTGTTCCTTATACTGTTGAAGCCCTTTGTAATTCGCTTATCTCTGCCTTTCTTTCTTTTTCACATACATGCTTATTACATACATCTTGACATTTTTACAACATTGTTTATATACAAGTCTTAAACAATTAATTACAATTACAATTACAAAGTCGGCTTGACAAATAAACATAAGTGCTACTAAGTCGGCCCAAGTATGGTTACACGGTTCCTGCAAACTAACTCGCTGACTTTCTGATACTCGGCGTCCACTGCATTACTCGGCATCATCATGCACTCGGTAGAAGTGAAGGCATGGTTCATACTGACCACTCGATAGGTTTTGAACTCGGTAAATACTGGTGACTCGGTAGACATGATGTTACTTGGTTTACACTGTCCTGCTTGGTTTGTACTAACTTGCTCGGTTTGCACTGTCTTGCTTGGTTTGCACTGTTTGCTCGGTTTGTACTATCTGCTCGGTTTGCACTGTTTTCTCGGTTTGCACTATCTTCTCGGTTTGTATTGTCTGCTCAGTTTGCACTGTTTTCTCGGTTTGCACTGTCTGCTCAGTTTGTACTGTCTGCTCGGTTTGCACTATTTGCTCGGTTTGCACTGTCTGCTCGGTTTGTACTGTCTACTCGGTTTGCACCCAGAATGCAAATAAGTGTTGTCACTAGTGGCAATTCTGCTTAATGCCAACAATACAATCACTAGTTCAATAGTAGGAATCTGTACAAGTTTGTGTAACACACTGAATGCTCAGAAAAAATGGTTTATTTTCATTCAGATTTTCCTCAAACTATAACTCCCGATCAATCTAACTGATTGAAAAGAGTTCTTCACATCTACAAAAAACCTTCCCCCAACCAATTCAATCAACTGTAAGGTGGTTGTAACTATTTGGGAATATATTTCAACAAAAGGAGAAACATTTGAAAAGTTGTTGTCCACAACATTGTGTTGCACAAAGATAGGAAAGTTGTTATTGACAACATTGTCAAAAAATGACAACCTTTGGAAAAACTAGCAACACTAAACATTCAAGCATCCCACCAATGTGGGAAGATTCCACAAAACAAGTACAAAAAGCATAAAATGGTCAAAATGACCCTAAAACACTTGTGCAACCTAAACACCAAAACTAAGGACAGCCCAAAGAATTAAGAAAACCTTGGTTTATAGACATACCAAAGGATCCTTACTCACACAAGGACTAAAACCAAATAATAGGATGGTCTAGGAATTTAGAAGACATCCTTTATTACAAAGAAAAACAAAATAAAACATAGAACTCAAGTCCCAAAGTAAAATTGAATGGCCTAGGTGCCATGCACCAATACACCCCCCATCCCACCATCCACACCCATCCACTCATGTCAAGATCTTGTCCAAAATCATGTTGAAATATCCATTGACCTAAATCAAGATCCTTCCCTCTCACTTCCTTCATTACATAATCACTTTTGGAGTATATTCTAAAGTCCTTGAATCCAAGAAAATGTAAGTCAATAACACCAAATATATCACTTAGAATTCTTGTGAAGAGTTTTGGTGAGTTTAACCATTTTGAAGAACTTTAGAAATATTGAATACATCATTTCTTTCCAACTATTTGACAAAGCAATGATGTATTCAATATTTCTAAAGTGCTTCAAAAAGGTGCTTAAACTCACCAAGACTCTTCACAAGACTTTTAATGTTTGTAAGCTATACTTGAAAAAAATTTCAAGTTTGTTGTAATATCTTGGTAGTGATGTTGTAGTTACTTTTTTCCCTTGTTAACACCAAATTGCAAACTTGGAATGAAGGTTTCATATTCAACAACATTAGTAGTGCAATAGAAATGTAATTTAAAAGTTGGAAGACAATCATTATGCCTTGCCTCCTTTCACCTTCCCTAGATAAACACTTATAGGCCTAGGTAATACATGGAAAGACTTCTCCCACAAGTCACATTAAACATAAAAAGTGGGAGAGCCTAGGAAATCATTGGTTCTTCAAGACAAAGATTGTTTGCACACCAAGAACTGTACAACAACAGTCAATAAAATGACTAAAATTATTTAATTGTAAGACTTCAAAACAATATAATCAGTACATGGAATGATCAAAACTTATAATACCAATAAGTAAATGATTTTCCTATCAATTTTACATTGAATAGAGAGTTTAATAATATAAACACCAAACTATGTCTTCACGAGCAAATAAGTGACTATTTATAAAGAATTAAAAGTTTGTTGCATGGTAGTTCATTACATTATCTTCTTTGACCATACACACCTCCCTACAACTTCTAAGACTCCTTTCCCATAAAACTCATGTAAAAAACTGACCGAAATCCCCTTACAAACTGATTTTCAACTTCTTCTTAACCTTCACAGTCAGTTATATGATTGTTACAGTTAGTTATTCATTTGCATTGTTGTCTAGTTGACAACTAGTTTTCAACTTCGACAATTTAATCTTTCTTGCATCATCTTTAACCTTTCAAAAGGTTTTAGTTTCCTATCCTAATCCCCTAAACTCCCTAAACCTCTACTAAACCCTCATTTATCCCTTTAGGCCATAATTGCATAAAAATGCAATTTTACATCTTTTTGGCATCTTTGCTGATGTAGGGGCATTCTTGGGTCCTCGGTCAATCTACATGGTGGTGTATTACTTGGCCATTATTACTCAGTTGCATCCTTAACCGATGGTCTCAGTTATTGAAGGAAGCTTAGTCGCTGAAGGAACTTGGTGAAACTTCTTGTGCTTGGTGGAACTGGTTCTTAGTAATACCTATGTTGCTCGATGTTGCTTGGCTTGGTAGGTTGTTTCACTGATGCTTGGTTGTTTCTTTGGTGCTCAGTAGTTCTAGTTTACTAATTAGAGTTCTTGAAGATTTTATTGGCTGACTTGGTGCATTTATTGTTGGTAGCTTTTGTTGGATTCTCCTATGTGGATCTGGAGGCTGACATGTTGAATTTATTAATTGTAAGGCTATTTGAGAGCTGACTTGTATTGCATTTAATATTTGTTAGGAGGAGTTAATGGTTGATGATTAGTATTCAAGGGGTGTTTCGGTAGTTGTTTAGGAGGACTTAGAGAGATCATGAAAGAAGATCTAGGGTAGCAGATAAGTGAAGTTGTGGAAACAATCCTACGAGATCTTGCAGATCAGATTGTTATTTGATAGTTTGTAATAGCAGAGCTAGTGGTTGAGGCTTGGAGACAAGGAGATTGCTTGGTAGCTTGTGAGCACAAGTTCAGATCTACCTTAGGGTTTCCATCAGTTACTGATTTGTCTTAGAACTGAACTAGTTGGAGTTGTATTGGATCTTGTTGATCTTGCAGAATTATTTCTTGATTTTAATTGGCCCTAACCCGGAAGGCCTTACAGCTGGGCATGTTAAGGAAAATATGTTTTGAAACAATTGTTGTGTCATGTCATGTTATTCTGATGTGTTGTTCTAAAGCTGCAAGGTTTGGACTATCCTTAATTGGATCCACCATCCCTTAACCTCCATTAGGTGGTATCAGAGTTGAGTTGATCTTATGGAGTGAAGGTTAACCTAGAAAGGCTGATCTTGCAAAGTTAATCTTGTTGGTGAAGAGATCATATGATCTAGGTTAAAGATCTATGGCACTGAACTTGTGGAATCTTGACCTAGTTATTTGTGCAAGGTGGCAGGCTGATCTAAATTGCATACAAGTTGGAGATTCTCACAAGGTGGTCGGTGTAGGGTTTGTTGCAGAGGTTTTCTCTTATCTTTAGGGATGTCTCCAAGAAGATTGGACCCTAGAGTGATTGCAGATCTCTGTGATACTATGGAATCTAGGATTACAGAGAAGGTGAAATCTGATTTCAGATCTAAGATGGAATTGATGAAAAATAACATGGTCATTGAGATCATGAGAGTTGTTGTTGGTGTACCTTAGAATGTTGGTACTAAGGATGGTTATGAGGAAGTTGTTGAAGACTTTGAAGCTGTTGGATCTAGTGGTGATGACTGGAGGGATAGATTTGGTGAAGATAGAACTACTTGGTTGCATAGATTTGGAGCTCAGTTAAGTAATAATTACCGAATCAAATTTTCTACTTTCTCTCGTACTTTGAAGCCCGAGAATTTGATTGACTGGATTGGTGAACTTGAAGATTTCTTTGAGATGGAAGAAATTGAAGATCCTCTTCGAGTGAGGTTATCATAGACAAAATTGAAAGGACATGCTCCTCTTTGGTGGAAAGAATTACAAAGAGATAGAGAAGATGAAGGTGAAATGAAGTGTTAGGAATAGTCCCAAGAGATAACTGAGAGGGGCGGGGGGGGGGGGGCGGGGGGTGAATCAGGTATCTACAAGTTTCAATTCTTTATCAAATTAATTATACTTAAACATAAAGCATAAATGCAATGAAAGAACACTTGAACACAACACCAATATTTTGGTTACGGGGAAACCCAAATAGGTAAAAATCCTAGTTGGAATTGACACCCACTAATAATCTGCCCTAGTGTTTTATGATCCTTGTTAGAAGATCCTTAACTCTATTAGGAGTTTCTTTACAATATATTTAGTACAATGACCTAGTCAAGGGTCAGACCCTATTAGGAGTCTTTTACAATTAACCCTATTAGGAGTGAGGATGCACTATCTGAGAGCACACTACTCAAATGGGTGAAGGCTATAACCTTCTGAGTAACATATAAACACTATATCTAGATCTTGGTGAACTTCTCTTTGACTTACTATCTAGATCAGTTCTAGTGTATAGCACAAATACTTTACTTGGTCACATAGACCTTTTTTTGATCACTCAACACTTCACACACTCTTCTCTGCTCTTCACAATCAACTCTGAACCAAACCTTAGCAATCACAAATGATGGCCTATAAATATCTTTCCATTAAATGATATAATCATGTTAGTCTATTAGAACCACCTTGAAATCATATTAGAGAAACCATAAGATACTCCAATAATAGTTATGTCAGCTCCACTAAGCACGGAACACATTCTGGGACCTATCTAATATTAATAAATGTAGATGTACGCTACACACTACCGGCTCTACCAAATTAACTGAAACTTTCTCCTCAATATGAATTAAATCATGCACTATTAACCAAAAATTACTAACTCTTCTCCAAGCACTAATCCAAGGGTGCATACCAAAATGATAGGTGCAACTCCAGAACCAATAAAATCTCTATTAGCTCTTATGAATAAACACAGGAAACTACTACTGTTGAATAGAGACTACATAACTTCACTTCTACTGATCATCAGACTCTTTTTTCATGATTGTAACATCACTAACATGTCTTTGTCACATATCCAAATGAGCAAGGCTTTATGATAATTGTATGACCAATCATTCACCAAACACTGCCTGTAATTCTGTCAGGAACATTGCTGACACAAGCTACTATATAACTGTCTATACTAACAATTAACCTTTGCATCCATGATATCATGCTAATAACATGTCCATGTTGTATATACTAGAAGCTTACTACATAAGTCTTCCATGCATGCTACTTACCATATGTTTTCATCAATGAAAAACATACAGTCAGCACTGGCTTGCTGGCAAATCTCAACAATCTCCCCCTTTGGCATTGATGGCAACATATGGAATGAAAAACTCCACCAATCCAAATGAGATATTCTTTTATAACATTCTCCATTTCCTCATCAAAAACTCCCCCAAGGATGAATCCTCCATCTGTTGCAATATTCTTCAACATTCTCCATTTCCTCAACTGAATTGCTTCCATAACTAAATACTACTCCCCCTTAGTATATTACTCCTTTTAATTCTATTTTTCATGACTATATATTACTCCCCCTTTGACATTAATGGAAAAGGGTGCCAAATATTTTAAGCACTAGTACTACTCCTGAGGTATAGTAGTCAACCATCCATCAGTCCCTGAGGACTAATGCTCTTTCTTCTTTCTTCTAGGTAGAATTAGGGAAGGGAATTACTCCCAACTTCTCCCTAAGATACTCAAAAGTATCCTTTGTAAAGGGCTTTTTGAATATGTCAACTAGCTGATCTTTAGTACTCACATAGTCCAACTTAACTTCTTTTTCTACTACTTTCTCTCTTAGGAAGTGATACTTGATCTCAATGTGTTTTGTCTTTGCATGCATCATAGGGTTCTTTGAAATATTGATAGTGCTAGTGTTATCACAATATAACAATAGGATAGTCAATCTGAATTCCAAAATCCTTTATCATTTGCTTGATCCAAACAATTGTAGAACAATTTAGGGCTGCTGCAACATACTCTACTTCTACTGTTGACTAAGAGATACAATTTTACTTCTTGCTTGTCCAAGTGACTCATCTGTCTCCAAGAAACACTACTCCTCTTGATGTACTCTTTCTATCATCAACACATCCTTCCCAGTATGCATCAGTATATACATGAAGCTCAACATTTTCTAAATTGGGATACCATAAACCATAATCTATAGTGCCTTGCAAGTATCTAAATATTCTTTTTACTTCCATGAGATGACTTTGTTTAGGCTCTGCTGCAAATCTTCCAACAATGCCAACTGCATTGGAAATATCTAATTTTCTATGACTAAGATAAATAAGTTTTCCAATCATATACTTGTACAATGTTATATCGACTACTGGTGAATCACCTTCTTTTTTAAGCTTGCATCTAGTTATCATGTGTGTCCCTACTAGCTTGCAACCATCCATCTTGAATTTCTTTAATATCTCTTTCACATACTTGGACTCATTAATGAAAAAACCTCTCTTTCTGTTGCACATTTAATCCCAAAATGTATTTGATAGGTCCAATCATGCTCATCTCAAATTCACTCTGCATCTCTTCAGCAAATTCAGCACTAAGTTTGTCATTGCCTCCAAAGATAATGTCATCAAAAAATATAGCTACAAGTAGTAAACCTTTAGATGTCTCTCTTATGAATAGATTATAGTCAGTTGCTCCTTTGTTGAATCCAATCTTTGTTATATATCCATCTAGTCTCTCATACCATGCTCTAGGGGCTTACTTAAGTCCATAAAGGGCCTTCTTCAATCTACATACCATATCAAGTCTATCTAATAAGGTGAATCCTTCTAGCTACTCAATGTATACTTCTTCTTTCAAATCTCCATTCAAGAATGTTGACTTGATATCCATCTGATAGACTTTCAAGTTTTTGACTATTGCATAAGCTAGAAACAACTTAATAGCTTCTAATCTTCTCACAGGTGCAAATGTGTCTGAATAATCAATTCCTTCTCTTTGCACATATCCCTTACATACTAACCTTGCTTTATTTCTTACTATTGTGCCATCTTCATTCATCTTGTTTATGAATATCCACTTTGTTCCAATCACATTCTTATCACTAAGTCTTGGGACTAGTTCCCAATTGTCATTCTTAATAATCTAATCTAGTTATTCTTTCATAGAATCATGCCAATCTAAAATCATTGCATGCATCTTCAACACTTAAAGGTTCAATCTGAGATAGTAAACATACCACCTCATTGCTAGCTGAATTCTTTGCTTGTGATCTTATTAAGATTTTTCCACTTTGATCTCCAATGATGTCATTCTTGGAATGGTTTCTAGATGTAAACTTTGGAACTTTAGGTGATACTATCTCATCTTCCTTCTGAGTTTATTCTTCAATTGTTTCAGGGTCATTGAACAATACATTGATGATGTCAAACATCTCTTCAATAACTGTCTCACTAGTGGAGTGTCTAGGTTCATCTTCAATTATAGGTGAGTAATCATGATATCTTTCTTGAGCCATAAACTTCTCATCAATCTTAACATGAGCACTTTCAATGATCTTCTTCAATATTAAGTTAAAACATCTATAAGCTTTACTTTTAGTAGAGTAACCAAGAAAAATACCTTCATCACTTCTTGCATCAAACTTGCCTACTGCTTCATCCCTCTTGATGTAGCACTTGCTTCCAAAGATTATAAAGTATTTTACTGTGGGACCATTACCAAACCATAGCTCATAAGGTGTCTTGTTAGCACCAGGCCTTAATTGTATTCTATTGATTGTATAGACTTTTTTATTGACCGCATCTCTCCAATAGGTATGTGCAAATTTTCCTTCAATCATGATGGTGCGCAGTGTGTCAAGGATAATCATGTTTCTTCTCTCTACAATCCCATTTTGCTAAGGTGTTCTAGGTGCACTTAACTATCTCTTTATGCCAGGTTCTTCATAGTATTCATAGAATCTGTCAGAGGTGAATTCTCGTCCTCTATCTGACCTTAGACATTTTATCTTAAGTTCAGATTCATTCTCAACCTTAGTTTTGAATATTTTGAACTTCTCAAATGCTTCTGACTTATCTTTCAAGAATGCAACCCACATCATTCTAGAATAATCATCTACAAACAAAATGAAATACCTTTCACCATAGTATGATCTTGTTTGAGTTTTTCCACATAGGTATGTATGAATCAGATCCAACTTGTTCTCTGCTGAATTATGGTTGCTCCTGAATGAATTCCTTACATGCTTTCCCATTACACATTCCCTACATATAGTATCAATTGGCTTTTCTATGCAAGGTAGGTCTCTAACTACCTTAACATTACTTATCTTAACTATGTTATCAAAATTGATACAACATAGTCTTTTGTGCCATAGACAACTGTCATCTACTTTAGCAATAAAACAACTTGCTTCTGGATTAAGTTTAAAAACATTACCTTTAGTCTTTGATCCTGATGAAACTATTTCTCCTTGTTCTTAATGATACACTTGTTTCCACTGAACTCCAATCTATAGCCTTTGTCAAACAACTCCCCAACACTTAGTAGGTTATTTTCAAACCATCAACATAAAGAACATCATTAGTATTGTTCTTTCCATCCAGGGTGATGGATCCTCTTCCAATGATCGGTTTAGGAGTTTTATCTCCAAATCTAACCTTGCCTCCTTTGTATCTTTGCAAATGAACAAATCTATCTTTGTCACCTATCATGTGATGTGATCAACCACTGTCAATGATCAAATCTATCCTGATGTCTACTTGTGAAATCAATGCTAACTCTTGAGAATTCTTTTCATCTTCAAGGGAAATGAATCCAATCTCCTCTTCTCCCGATTCTTCATCTAATACTCCATCTCCAGCATAGTAGCATTCCTTTGTATACTTAGGCTTATAGTTATTGTTGAAATTTTTAACTCTTGTAGGACACTTAGATGAAAAGTGACCAATCTTATTACATGAGAAGCATTTGAATGGTAATTGACCTTCATATTTTCCTTTTACTTTATTTTCTCTTTTAGCAATCATAGCAATGAAATCATCTAGTTTTCTCTCTTCATCATCATCATCAAAATTACTAGAGGTGTTTGTAGATTTCTTACCATGTACTGATGCTTTGAAGGCTGTTTCACTTTTAGGTTCTGTCTTCAATCTTGAAATCTCAAAAGCTGAAATTTTGCTAATCAAGGTCTCTCTTTTGAAATTTGATGTAAGCTACATTGTTTCATCAAGTATGTTGATCTTGTTTTCATACTTTTTTGTGAGAGTGGTCATAAATTTATCCATAATGTCTTCTTCCGAGATTACTCCACCATTGTTCTTGATTCCTGCAACTGCTTCATTAATCCTTTGGTTATAAGCTCTAATGTTCTCTTCAGGTAGCATCTAATGCATTGTATCTTTTCTTCCAAGTTTTTATGTGTTCATCCTTTTCTTGTTTATCTCCTTCAAACATGTCTTCTAGGTGCTTCCATATTTTGTAGGTTGTGTCTATTTTCTTTATCTCAAAAAGCTCACTATTAGATAGGGTGCTAATAAGGGATTCTTTTTCTATTGCATTCTGATGGAAAAAAATCCTTCTGCTTTCTTGTAGCATCATCCTTTGCAAGATTTTCTAGAGAGGGGATCTCAACTTCCTTGATAGCCACCTCAAAAACTTCAAAAGAAATGCACTGCAAATGTGTCATCTTATTCTTCCAATCAAGATAATTATCTCCATCAAACTTAGGACTATCTTTTCTAAAGAATTCCATCTAATCAACCTCAAGATGTTAAAATTTCTCTCTGGGGAACTTGGCTCTGATACCAATTGTTAGGAATAGTCCCAAGAGATAACTAAGAGGGGGGCAGGGGGTGAATCAGTTATCTACAAGTTTCAATTCTTTATCCAATTAAGTATACTTAAACATAAAGCATAAACAAAATGAAAGAACTCTTGAGCACAATATCAATATTTTGGTTACGGGGAAACCCAAATAGGTAAAAAACCTGGTGGGAATTGATACCCACTAATAATCTGCACTAGTGTTTTATTATCCTTGTTAGAAGATCCTTAACCCTGTTAGGAGTTTCTATAAAATATATTTAGTATAGTGGCCTAGTCAAGGGTCAGACCTTGTTAGGAGTCTTTTACAATTAACCCTCTTAGGGGTGAGGATGCACTATACTAGAGCACACTTCTCAAATAGGTGAAGGCTACAACCTTCTGAGTAATAGATACACACTATATCTAGATCTTGGTGAACTGCACTTTGACCTGCTATCTAGATTAGTTCCAATGCATATCAAAAATATTTTACTTGGTCACATAAACCTTCTTCTGAGGGCTCAACACTTGGCACACTTTGCTCTTCTCTTCACAATCAACTCTTAACCACACCTTAGCAATCACAAATGACTACCTATAAATATCATTCCACTAAATGATATAATCAAGTCAACCTATTAGAACCACCTTGAAATCATATTAGAAAAACCATAACATACTCCAATAATAGTTTTGTCAGCTCTACTAAGAACACAACACATTCTAGGACCTGTCTAATATTAATAAATGTACATGCACGCTACACACTGTTAGCTCTACCAAATTAACTAAAATTTTCTCCTCATTCTGAATTAAATCATACACTCTTAACCAAACATTACTAACTCTTCTCCAAGAATTAATCCAAGGGTGCATACTATGATGATAGGTGCAACTCTAGAACCAATAAAATCTCTATCAGCTCTTCTGAATAAACACAAGAAACTACTACTACTGAATAGTGACTGCATAACTTCACTTAAACTGATCATCAGACTTTGTGTCCATGAATATAACATAAAAAAAATGTCTCCATCACATATCCAAATGCACAAGGATTCATGATAACTGTACGACCAATCATTCACTGAACACTACCTATAACTCTGTCAGGAACACTACTGACACAAGATGCTATATAACTATATGTACTAATAGTTAACCTTTGCATCCATGATATCATGCTGATAACATGTCCATGTTGTATATACCAGAAGCTTACTGCATTAGTCTTCCATGCATGCTACTTACCATATGTTGTCATGAATGACAAACATACAGTCAACACTGGCTTGCTGGCAAATCTCAACATGAAGATCAATCGGTGGAGGTTGATGGTGACTAAGTTGAAAGCTAAGTTCATACCTACTGACTATGAGCTTGAATTATTTAAGAAGTTGTAGAAGTTGAAGTAGAAGGATTTGTCTATTGAATATTATACCGAGGAGTTCTACAAACTTACTATTCAGTCTAGACATAGAGAACTTGGTAAGGAAAAGGTAGCTCGGTATGTGAATGGTTTGAGATTCAATATTCAGGATGAGATTGGTATGTTGAAGATTGATTATGTTGAAGATGCTTATCAGTATGCTTTGAAGGTAGAAGATAAGTTGAAGAGGAAACATAGTAATCCCCAAGGGAAGGAACAGATTGATCACTCGGTGAAGGATAAATTGATGACTACAGAAGATGTATAGAAACTTGTAGAACTGAAGAAGAAGACATGTAGAGTTATCTTTAAGAGAACTTTCTATAACTATGGAGAGGAAGGACACCATTCTTTTGAGTTTACATGAAAGCTTGGTGACTGACGAACTGCTATGGTGAATGAAAATATTTAGAATGAACTTGAATTTGAGAACTTGTTGATTCAGCAAACATTGCTCTGTACAAAGCAAGAACCTTGTCAGAGGAGTAACTTTTTCAGGACTCGGTGCAAGTCTGGAGGTAATCTTTGTGAATTTATTGTTGACAGTGGTAGTATTGATAACCTTGTTGTTGAGAACATGGTTTAGAAACTTGGTTTGAATAGAATGAGACATCCCCATCCTTATAGGATTGGCTGGTTGCAACATGATCATGCTCTAGAAGTAAGAAAACAATGCTTTATTAATGTTTAGATTGGCCAATATAAGGATCTTGTGTTATGTGATATTATGGAGATGGATAGCTATCATATATTACTCAATAGACCTTACCAATATGATTGCAAAGCTATGTATGATTGTGTGAAGAATGTGTTTACTATTGAGAAGGATGGCAGGAAGTTTTCCTTGATGCCTTTGCTGGATACAACACTTGGTAGGATAAGTCTGAGTATTGGTAGCTGAGTTGAGTTGGTAGATCCTGAGAGAATGAATGATTAGTTTGGAGAATAGACCTATGTGTTATCAAGGAAAGACTTGAAGAGATAGAGGAAACTAAAGTGGAAGAGTATCCAAAGTGAAAAGGTGGATGACTTGTATGTGAAGAACCGATTCGGGGTTTATGTGTTGAATCCCAGAAGATGTTATTCTCACATATGAACATCTTTTTGGACCTGGGGTTTCTGATGTAGGGGCATTCTTGGGTCCTTGGTGAATCTACATGGTAGTGTATTACTTGGCTGGTGTTACTCGGTTGCAGCCTTAAATGATGGTCTTGGTTATTGAAGGAACTCGGTGAAACTTCTTGTGCTTAGTGGAACTGGTGCTCGGTAATACCTATGTTTCTTTGTGTTTCTTGACTTGGTCGATTGTTTCACTAATGCTCAGTTGGTTTCTTTGGCACTCGATAGTTCTAGTATACCGACTGGAGTTCTTAAAGATTTTCTTGGCCAACTTGGTGCATTTATTGTTGGTATCTTTTGTCTGATTCTCCTATATGGATCTGGAGGCTGACATGTTGAATTTATTTATTGTAAGGCTATTTGAGAGCCAACTTGTATTGCATTTAATAGTTGTTAGGAGGAGTTAATGGTTTCATCCAACTGACTTGTGGCTGATGATTAGTATTTAAGGGGTGTTTGGGTAGTTGTTTAGGAGGACTTAAAGAGATCATGAAAGAAGATCTAGGGTAGAAGATAAGTGAAGTTGTTGAAAAGATCTAGTGAGATCTTGCAGATCAGATTGTTATTTGATAGTTTCTAATAGTAGAGCTAGGGGTTGAGGCTTGGAGACAAGGAGATTTCTTGGTGGCTTGCAAGCACAAGTTTAGATCTACCTTAGGGTTTTCGTCAATTTTTTATTTGTCTCAAAACTAAACTAGCTAGAGTTGTATTGGATCTTGTTGATTTTGCAAAATTGTTTCTTGATTGTAATTGGCCCTAACCCAAAAGGCCTTACAACTGGCCATGTTAATGAAAATATGTTTTGAAACAATTGTTGTGTTGTGTTGTGTTATTCCATTGTGTTGTTTTGAATCTGCAAGGTTTGGACTATTCTTAATTGGATCCACCATCCCTTGACCTATGTCATTTGCACTTTGAAATGCAATTACATGATAATAATGGCATCAATGGCCATATAACAAACTTAGATATACCTATAGGTCCTTTACCCTTACATAAATCCTTGGATCACTCAAGTGACCCCAAGGTTACAACTAGCCCATCCAATGCCATTTAATGGCTTACAATGCATTCTTTATGATCCCAAACCCAAATTACAACCCCAAGACTGGTTCTAACACCTTCCCCTACATCCATATAGACATTTTCAACCATCAAATACCCCCTCTCTTCATTGGTTATCTCTCCACCACCATTGGTGTTTATCAAGTGCACCCCTCATTGGGACTTCACCAGGCTTGCCACTGCTCACTCATCATCTGGTGCCCTTCCCTACATCCAAAACCATATATAATACAAGGAATACACTAAGGAATCTCCTACCAAACTAGAGTGGTCATAGGGGTGGGAGTGCCTTTACATGATAGAGGGTTACAACCCTTAATCCACTAATTTTACCCTTAAACAAAAAAACCAGTCACAGTCACCACACCAGTCAATTCCTTGGTGTTATCAGTGACAAAAACAATGAAATGATAACATAAACAAGTAAAACTAATGAAAATAAACATTTATACATCCAAGCTAAGAAAATATCACACTCCAATAAAACACAAAAATTTACTGTTGTTTGATTGTACCTGCAGGCCAATGGATTACAAAGTTTGCAGAGAAATTTGATTTTTATTAAAAAAAAGACTTATTACATTTTCAATAGTTTTGATCCATCCATTATCCACACCCTTCTCACATGGAACCCCATCCCAAATAGACACTAACTCTCTAAATACCTGATAGCAACCAACCAACTATTTCTAACTGTCATTTTAACAGTCTAAAACTGACTGTCACTAACAAAACTGATGCAAGAGCATCCTGGGTGTAAGAGCAATCTTGCATCACCCAAAAATATTTATGTTTTTGTATTCAATAAGGGCTATCTTGTTTAGAGTTTCTATTTATGGAAACTTGCTATTTTTAGTAAGTTGGTCTTATGATCTCGAAATGTCTAATTTTACATATAAAGGTTCATCTCAGTCATATCAGCCTGCCAGCAAAGTTTCATGGCTAGATCAGGTGTAGTTTTGAAGATATTGAAGATTTTTGGTATTGGTAGCAGGGTACAAAAACTTCAAACTCAGTTTTGATGGCTTTAGAGGCCCCGGATGAGGTTGAAATTTTTGCTGATAGGTATTTTTTGCTAGTCAAGCCTGTAGAGCGCTTCATGGCATTTCCAGAATGGGGTTATAATAGCCAATCAGGTCAACGAGCGATGACTTATGGTCTTTGAAAGTTGGGTCACCTGAAATGGCAGAAAATAATTTTTCTTCAAAATTTTTGTTTGGGTTTCAAAACTCATTTTGAGCCGACTTTGATGTAATAAATTGTAAAATAAAATAATTCTAAGTTTGGTCGGCCTAAGAGATAAATTTCTAGAAGCTTCTCAGGCGGTTGAAATTACCTATATAAAGAAGGCTCGCAGTGTTGTCTAGGGCAGTTCTGGGTAGTAGATCTGGGTATTGATTCGAGGCTTTGCCCTACAGAATATTGTAAGGGAATGCCCATGTGGCTTTGCATATTGTAATTCTAAAAGTTTGTAATTCCACATTTGTGGAGATAATAAGAAGCCAATTTTCTGTTCTTGCATATTATTGTTGTTGTTTCTCTATTTCTGTTATGTGCCTATGGTATTAAGGAGAGCACCCTTCATCAAGTGGTATCAGAGTAGGAGTTCTTGAGTGTGTAAATAGATCACCAACTGTGAGGTAGTTTGCACCAGGACTGCGGTTAGGGTTTCAGCGCAAATCATGAAAATGCCTTCATGAAGAGAACATGGCAGAAGTGCTAGTGCTGTGATACTTGAGGTTAGAGAGCTGCAGAGACAAGTGCGAGCATTGCAAGAAAAGATTCATAGAGGAATGAATCTTAATGTCAGAGACGAAAGCGAGGATGAAGCTGAAGAAGAATATCAAGAAGGAGAAGCTGAAATTGTGAACCAGGAGGAAGAAAGACTTTTTTGGGCGATTTCCAAGATTGGGAAAAGACCTAAGATTGAGGTTCCTACATTTTCTAGAAATCTTAACTCAGAAGAATTGATCAACTGGATCAATGAATGTGAGGAATATTTTGAGTATGAAGATGTTGAGGATCCTAATAGGGTCAAATTTGCAAAGGCCAGATTGAAAGGTCATGCGAAGATCTGGTGGCAATAAATTCAATTGGAGCGAAATAGAAGAGGGAAAGATAAAATCACAAGATGGGATCGAATGGTGGATAAATTGAAGTGATAGTTCATTCCTGTTGATTATGAGCTTGACCTACTAAAGAAAATGCAAAGTTTGAAGCAAGCTGGAAGATCTGTTCAGGAGTATACAGAGGAGTTCTATCGACTCCTCATCAGAACAGGCCATGCAAAAGCTGATAAGGAGAAAGTTGCCCAATACCTTAATGGGTTAAGACCAAGCATTCAAGAGGAATTGAATCTGGTTCGAATAAACAGTATTGAGGAGGCATACCAGTTTTTCCTAAAAGTAGAGGAAAAGCTGAACAAGAAGTTTGAGAGCAGACAAAATGGAAGAGGTCATGGTGGAAGATTTGGTGGACGGTCATATGGTGGCCGAAATGAAGATCCAAAAAAAAAGGATGAGGTCAATAGAAATCAGAATCAAAGAGGAAATAATTCCAATCAATTCCAGGATCAAAGTAATAGAGATCAGAGAGGAAGAGGAAGAGGACAAGGATCTGGAAGAGGAGGCTTCCGTGGAACATGTTTTCACTATGGTGAAGAAGGTCATAGGGCATTTGAATGTCCTCAGCGTGAAGGCAGAATAGACAGAAGAAATGAAGGCCAGGCCAGAGTTGCACATGTAGATGAAGATGCTAGATCATCAAATTCTAAAGATGTTGAAAGAGGAGAAATGCTAATTAACAGAAGAGTCTTGCTGAGTGGTGAGAATGAACCTAAACAAAGGAGCCTATTTCGCACTAGATGCAAGTGTGAGGGTCAATGCTATGATGTGATTATCGATAGTGGAAGCACTGACAATTTGGTGTCAGAAGAGATGGTGACAAAGTTGAAGCTCAAGAGACAGAAACACCCACATCCATATCGGATTGCCTCAGTGCAGGATGACCACAAGGTCATGGTCAGTGAACAGTGCCTAGTAAAGTTCAAAATTGGCGGGTACCAAGATGAGGTACTATGTGATATCATATCTATGGATGCATGTCATATGTTGTTGGGTAGACCATGGCAGTTTGACAGATGTGCTGTACACGATGGTCATGTGAATACCTATTCCCTGACAAAGGATGGAGTGTGACATAAGCTAAAGCCATTGAAGGAGACTGAAGAAAAGGTATGTGGTAATGAAAGAATAACATTTGTTGATGGAAGAAAATTCCTAGATGGTATGAGGCATGAGCATGTGTGTTTTTCTTTAATTCCAAAAGTTGGTAAAGAAGTAGAGGATGTACCTATAGAGGTTGCAGATTTGTTGAATGAGTTTTAGGATATTGTAACTGATAATGTACATGATGGATTACCACTAGTAAGGAAGATCAGTCATCAGATGGATTTGATAATAAGAGCTAGTTTTCCAAACAAGGCAGAACACAGAATGACACTAGCAGAAAGTGAAGAGCTGAACAGACAAGTACATGAGTTATTGCAGAAGGGGTTGATTCGAGAGAGTTTGAGTCCCTATGCTGTACCAGCAGTATTAGCACCAAAGAAGAATGGAGAGTGGAGGATGTGTACAGATTCCAGAGCAATAAACAAGATCACAATCAAGTATAGGTTTCCATTTCTATGAATGGATGATATTATGGATTGTTTGAGTGGGGCTGTGTATTTCTCAAATATAGATCTGAAGAGTGGATATCACCAGATTCGGATCAGAGAAGGAGATGAATGGAAGACTACCTTCAAGACAAAGGAAGGACTGTATGAGTGGTTAGTCATGCCTTTTGGGCTAACCAATGCACCGAGCACTTTCATGCGGCTCATGAACGAGGTTTTAAAAGAATTTCTAGGTAAGTTTGTCATTGTTTACCTAGATGATATTTTGATTTTTTGCAAGACATTGGAGGAACATATGATGCATATTCGTATGGTGTTTGAGAAGCTAAGGGATGAGAAATTGTTGATTAATTTGAAGAAGTACAGTTTTGTGAAAAAAGAGTTAGTGTATTTGGGATTTGTAGTTTCAGTAGAAGGTCTAAAAATGGACCTAGAGAAGGTACAGGCTATCCTTGAATGGCCTACTCCAAGGAGTGCTACTGAGGTAAGATATTTTCATGGTTTGGCTAGCTTTTATAGAAATTTTATCAAAAATTTTAGCAGTATTTGTGGACCCTTGACTGAAACAATGAGAGGGGATAGAAAAGAGTTTAAGTGGACTAATGGGGCAGAAAAGAGTTTTCAATTGTTGAAATTTTTTTTTACAGAACATCTTGTTTTAGCACTTCCAGATTTTAATAAGGTGTTTCAAGTAGATTGTGATGCTAGTGGTACTGCAATAGGAGCTATTATGAGCCAAGAAGGTAAACCTGTTGCTTATTTCAGTGAGAAGTTAAATGATGCCAAGAGAAAATATTCTATCTATGATCAGGAATTTTATGCTATAGTTCAAGCATTAAAGAAGTGGAGACATTATCTACTTCCTAAGGAGTTTGTTTTGTATACTGATCATCAAGTGTTGAAATATTTGAATAGTCAAGGAAAGTTGAATCAGAGGCATTTGAAATGGGTTGAGTTTTTGCAGAGTTATACATTTGTTTTGAAACACAGGAGTGGAAAGTCTAATAGGGTTGTAGATGCTCTTACCAGAAGGCAACTATTGCTGACAAAGATGCAGATTGAAGTAGTTGGGTTCAAGGAACTCAAGAATTTGTATCCAGAGGATCCTAATTTTGGTAAAGCTTGGAAAGCTTGTACAGAACTTGTTACTCTATACAGGATGAAATGGTTGGATTTTATCATCCAAGATGATATGCTATTCAGAGGGAGTCAGTTGTGCATTCCATGAAGTTCTATAAGGGAGAATCTCATCAAGGAGAAGCATAGTGGAGGATTGGCTGGACATTTTGGTCGTGATAAAACCCTTGCTTTGGTTGGTGAGAATTATTATTGGCCACAATTGCAGCAAGATGTGAAGAAGTTTGTACAGAGTTGCAGAGTATGTCAGATGGTGAAAGGAGTGAAGCAAAATATAGGGTTGTATCAGCCATTACCTGTACCAAAGAAGCCTTGGAAGGATATCAGTATGGACTTTATTCTTGGTTTACCGAGGCCATAGTGGGGACATGATTCAATTTTTGTAGTAGTTGACAAATTTTCAAAGATGACACATTTCATTCCCCGCAAGAAGAGTAATGATGATGTTCATGTAGTAGAATTGTTTTTCAGAGAAGTGGCGAGACTACATGGTTTGCCAAAGACCATAGTTTCAGATCGAGATACTAAGTTTGTTGGATATTTCTAGCGAACATTGTGGAAGAAGTTGAAGATAGATTTGAAGTCCAGTTCATCACATCATCCACAGACTGATGGATAGATAGAGGTGGTGAATAGAAGTTTTGAAAATCTGCTGAGATGTTTGGTTGGAGATAAGCCAATAGGATGGGATTTGATTTTACCATAGGCACAATTTGCATACAATAATTCTATCAATAGGAGCACTGGTAAATCTCTATTCCATATTGTATATGGAAGTAGTCCAAGAAATGCATCTGAGTTGAGAAAGATAGATAAAGGAGAAATAAGTAGTGCTAAAGCTGAGAATTTTGTAGAACATTTGAAGAACATCCATGAGGAGGTGAGGAAGCATGTTACCAAGATGAATGTGTAGTATAAGACTAAGGCAGATGATAAAAGGAGGCATAAAGAATTTTGGGTTGGAGATGAAGTCATGGTTCATTTGCGGAAGGAGCAATTTCTAGTTGGTACATATAATAAGTTGAAAATGAAGAAGTTTGGGCCATGTAAGATATTGAAGAAGCATGATTCAAAAAATGTATATGAGGTAGAATTGCCTACTGAGCTGAATATTTCACCAGTGTTTAACATTTCAGATTTGACAGAGTATCATGAAGGAGGTGTTGAAGAGGAGGTTGCAGCAGCATGGTGGAGTATTCTAGCAACTAGTTTAGATATCAAGGAGATTGAAGACATACTGGATAGTCATGTTGGTAGAAGCACAAGGAACAAGACATATGAAGAGTATTTGGTCAAATGGAAAGGACAACCTGTTGAAGATTCATCATGGCTAACAAAGGAGGAGGTTAACCATCTTGGTTTTCCTCTACACACCTGAGTCGTGATAGGGTCACTTCTCAAATTACCCCAAGTGTCTGATGCAGGAGCATCTTGGGTGTAAGAGCAATCTTGCATCACCTAAAAATATTTTTATTTTTTAATTCAATAAGGGCTATCTTGTGTAGAGTTGTTATTTATGGAAACTTGCTATTTTTAGTAAGTTGGTCTTACGATCTTGGAATGTCTAATTTTACATATGGAGGTTCATCTCAGTCATATCAGCTTGCCAGCAAAGTTTCATGGCTAGATCAGGTGTAGTTTTGAAGATATTGAATATTTTCGATATTGGCAGCAGGGTACAAAAACTTTGAACTCAGTTTTGAAGGATTTAGAGGCCCCGAATGAGATTGAAAATTTGGGTGATGAGCACCTTCCCCCAGTTAAGCCTGTAGAGTGCTTTGTGGCATTTCCAGAATGGGGTTATAATAGCCAATCGGGTCAACGGGCGATGACTTATGGTCTTCGGAAGTTGGGTCACCTGAAATGGCAGAAAATAATTTTTCTTCAAAATTTTTGTTTGGGTTTCAAAAATCATTTTGAGTCAACTTTGATGTAATAAATTGTAAAATAAAATAATTCTAAGTTTGGTCGGCCTAAGGGCTAAATTTCTAGAACCTTCTTGGGTGGTGGAAATTACCTATATAAAGAAGGCCCATAGTGTTGTCTAGGGCAATTCTAGGTAGTAGATCTGGGTATTGATTCAAGGCTTTGTCCTCAGAATATTGTAAGGGAATGCCCATGTGGCTTTGCATATTATAATTCTGAAAATTTGTAATTCCACATGTGTGGAGATAATAAGAAATCAATTTTCTGTTCTTGCATATTATTGTTGTTGTTTTTCTATTTTTGTTATGTGCTTGTGGTATTAAAGGGAGCAGCCTTCATCAAGTGGTATCAAAGTAGGAGTTCTTGAGTGTGTAAATAGATCACAGACTGTGAGGTAGTTTGCACCAGGACCGTGGTTAGGGTTTTAGCGCGCATCGCAAAAATGCCTCCACGAAGAGAACGTGGCGGAAGAGTTGGTGCTGTGACGCCTGAGGTTAGAGAGCTGCAGAGACAAGTGCGAGCATTGCAAGAAGAGATTCATAGAGGAATGAATCTTAATGTTAGAGATGAAAGTGAGGATGAAGCCGAAGAAGAATATCAAGGAGAAGCTGAAATTGTGAACCAGGAGGAAGAAAGACTTTTTCGGGCGATTTCCAAGATTGGAAAAAGACCTAAGATTGAGGTTCCTACATTTTTTGAAAATCTTAACCTAGAGGAATTGATTGACTGGATCAATGAATGTGAGGAATATTTTAAGTATGAAGATGTTGAGGATCCTGATAGGGTCAAATTTGTGAAGGCCAGATTGAAAGGTCATGCGAAGATCTGGTGGCAAGAAATTCAATTGGAGTGAAATAGAAGAGGGAAAGATAAAATCACAAGATGGGATCGGATGGTGGATAAATTGAAGTGACAGTTCAATCTTGTTGATTATGAGCTTGACCTACTAAAAAAAATGCAAAGTTTTAAGCAAGTAGGAAGATCTGTTCAGGAGTATACAGAGGAGTTCTATCGACTCCTCATTAGAATAGGCCATGCAGAAGCTGATAAGGAGAAAGTTGCCCAATACCTTAATGGGTTAAGGCTAAGCATTCAGGAGGAGTTGAATCTAGTTTGAATGAACAGTATTGAGGAGGCATACCAATTTGCCCTAAAAGTAGAGGAAAAGCTGAACAAGAAGTTTGAGAGCAGAAAAAATGGAAGAGGTCGTGGTGGAAAATCTGGTGGACGGTCATATGGTGGCCGAAATGAAGATCCAAAAAAGAAGGATGATGTCAGTAGCAGTCAGAATCAGAGAGGAAATAATTCCAATCGTTTCTAGGATCAGAGTAATAGAGATCAGAGAGGAAGAGGAAGAGGACAAGGATCTGGAAGAGGAGGCTTCCGTGGAACATGTTGTCACTATGGTGAAGAAGGTCATAGGGAATTTGAATGTCCTCAACGCCAAGGTAGAATAAATAGGAGAAATGAAGGCTAGGCCAGAGTTGCACATGTAGATGAAGATGCTAGATCATCAAATTCTGAAGATGCTAAAAAAGAAGAAACACTAATTAACAGAAGAGTCTTGTTGAGTGTTGAGATTGAACCTGAAAAAAGAAGGAGCCTATTTCACACTAGATGCAAGTGTGAGGGTAAATGTTGTGATGTGATTATTGATAGTGGAAGCACTGACAATTTGGTGTTAGAAGAGATGGTGACAAAGTTGAAGCTCAAGAGACAGAAACACCCACATCCATATCGGATTGCCTAGGTGCAGGATGACCACAAGGTCATGGTCAATGAATAGTGCCTAGTAAAGTTCAAAATCAGCGGGTACCAAGATGAGGTACTATGTGATATCATCTCTATGGATGCATGTCATATGTTGTTGGGTAGACTGTGGTAGTTTGATAGATGTGCTATACACAATGGTCGTGGGAATACCTATTCCCTGACAAAGGATGGAGTGTGACATAAGCTAAAGCCATTGAAGGAGACCGAAGAAAAGGTATGTGGTAATGCAAGAATAACATTTGTTGATGGAAGCAAATTCCTAGATGGTATGAGGCATGAGCATGTGTGTTTTTCTTTAATTCCAAAAGTTGGTAAAGAAGAAGTAGAGGATGTACCTGTAGAGGTAGCAAATTTTTTGACTGAGTTTCAGGATATTGTATCTGATAATGTACCTGATGTATTACCACCAGTAAGGAAGACCAGTCATCAGATGGATTTGATTTTAGGAGCCAATTTGCCAAACAAGGTAGCACACAGAATGACACCAGTAGAAAGTGAAGAACTGAACAGACAAGTACACGAGTTATTGCAGAAGGGGTTGATTCGAGAGAGTCTGAGTCCCTATGCTGTACCAGTGGTATTAGCACCAAAGAAGAATGGAGAGTGGAGGATATGTACAGATTCCAGAGCAACAAACAAGATCACAATCAAGTATAGGTTTCCATTGACATGAATGGATGATATTATGGACTGTTTGAGTGGGGCTGTGTATTTCTCAAAAATAGATCTGAAGAGTGGATATCACTAGATTCAGATCAGAGAAGGAGATGAATGGAAGAATGCCTTCAAGACAAAGGAAGGACTATATGAGTGGTTAGTCATGCCTTTTGGGCTAACCAATGCACCGAGGACTTTCATGCAGCTCATGAATGAGGTTTTGAAAGAATTTGTAAGTAAGTTTGTCATTGTTTACCTAGATGATATTTTGAATTTTAGCAAGACATTGGAGGAACATATGATGCATATTCGTATGGTGTTTGAGAAGCTAAGGGATGAGAAATTGTTGATTAATTTGAAGAAGTGCAGTTTTGTAAAGAAAGAGTTAGTGTATTTGGGATTTGTAGTTTCAGTAGAAGGTCTAAAAATAGACCCAGAGAAGGTACAGACTATCCTTGAATGGCCTACTCCAAGGAGTGCTACTAAGGTAAGATCTTTTTATGGTTTGGCTAGCTTTTACAGAAAGTTTATCAGAAATTTTAGCAGTATTTGTGGACCCTTGACTAAAACAATGAGAGGGGATAGAAAAGAGTTTAAGTGGACTAATGGAACAGAAAAGAGTTTTCAATTGTTGAAACAAAAAGTTACAGAACAACCTATTTTCGCATTTCTAGATTTTAATAAGGTGTTTCAAATAGATTTTGATGCTAGTGGTACTGTAATAAGAGTTGTTATGAGCCAAGAAGGTAAACCTATTGCTTATTTCAGTGAGAAGTTAAATGATGCCAAGAGAAAATATTCTATCTATGATCAGAAATTTTATGCTATAGTTCAGGCATTAAAGAAGTGGAGACATTATCTACTTCCTAAGGAGTTTGTTTTGTATACTGATCATCAAGCGTTGCAATATTTGAATAGTCAAGGAAAGTTGAATCAGAGGCATTTGAAATGGGTTGAGTTTTTGCAGAGTTATACATTTGTTTTGAAACATAGGAGTGGAAAGTCTAATAGGGTTGCGGATGCTCTTAGCAGAAGGCAACTATTGCTGACAGAGATGCAGATTGAAGTGTTTGGGTTCAAGGAAGTCAAGAATTTATATCTAGAGGATCCTAATTTTGGTGAAGCTTGGAAAGCTTGTACAGAATCTATTACTCTAGACAGGATGAAATGGCTGGATTTTATCATCCAAGATGATATGCTATTCAGAGGGAGTCAGTTGTGCATTCCATGAAGTTCTATGAGGGAGAATTTCATCAAGGAGAAGCATAGTGGAGGATTGGCTAGACATTTTGTTCGTGATAAAACCCTTGCTTTGGTTGGTGAGAATTATTATTGGCTACAATTGTAGCAAGATGTGAAGAAGTTTGTACAGAGTTGCAGAGTATGTCAGATGGTGAAAGGAGTGAAGCAAAATATAGGGTTGTATCAGCCATTACCTATACCAGAGAAGCTTTGGGAGGATATCAGTATGGACTTTGTTCTTGGTTTACTGAGGACACAGCGGGAACATGATTCAATTTTTATAGTAGTTGATAGATTTTTGAAGATGGCACATTTCATTCCCTGCAAGAAGACTAATGATGCTATTCATGTAGCAGAATTGTTTTTCAGAGAACTGGTGAGACTACATGGTTTGCCAAAGACCATAGTTTCAGATTGAGATACTAAGTTTGTTAGATATTTCTGGCGAACATTGTGGAAGAAGTTGAAGACATATTTGAAGTTCAGTTCATCACATCATCCACAGACTGATGGATAGATAGAGGTGGTGAATAGAAGTTTGGGAAATCTGCTGAGATGTTTGGTTGGAGATAAGCCAATAGGATGGGATTTTATTTTACCATAGGTAGAATTTGTATACAATAATTCTGTTAACAGGAGCACTGGTAAATCTCCATTCCAGATTGTATATGGAAGTAGTCCAAGAAATGCATCTGAGTTGAGAAAGATAGATAAAGGAGAAATAAGTAGTGTTGAAGCTGAGGATTTTGCAGAACATTTGAAGAACATCCATGAGGAGGTGAGGAAGCATTACCAAGATGAATGTGCAGTATAAGAATAAGGCAGATGAGAAAAGGACGTATAAGGAATTTCAGGTTGGAGATGAAGTCATGGTTCATTTGTGGAAGGAGCAATTTCTGGTTGGTACATATAACAAGTTGAAAATGAAGAAGTTTGGGCCATGTAAGATACTGAAGAAGCATGATTCAGGAAATGCATATGAGGTAGAATTGCCTACTGAGCTGAATATTTCACTAGTGTTTAACATTTCAGATTTGACAGAGTATCATGAAGGAGGTGTTGAAGATGAGGTTGCAGTAGCATGGTGGAGTATTCCATCAACCAGTTCAGATATCAAGGAGATTGAAGACATACTGGATAGTCGTGTTGGCAAAAGCACAAGGAACAGGACATATGAAGAGTATTTGGTCAAATGGAAAGGACAACCTGTTGAAGATTCATCATGGCTAACAAAGGAGGAGGTTAACCATCTTGGTTTTCCTCTGCACACCTGAGTCGTGATAGGGTCACTTCTCAAATTACGCTGGGTGTTTGATGCAGGAGCATCCTGGGTGTAAGAGCAATCTTGCATCACCTAAAAATATTTCTATTTTTGTATTCAATAAGGGCTATCTTGTGTAGAGTTGCTATTTATGGAAACTTGCTATTTTTAGTAAGTTGGTCTTACGATCTTGGAATGTCTGATTTTACATATGGAGGTTTATCTCAGTCATATCAGCCTACCAGCAAAGTTTCATGGCTAGATCAGTTGTAGTTTTGAAGATATTGAAGATTTTCGGTATTGGCAACAGGGTACAAAAACTTCAAACTTAGTTTTGAATGCTTTAGAGGCCCTGAATGAGGTTGAAAATTTGGGTGACAAGCGCTATGTGTTGATCAAGCCTGTAGAGAACTTTGTGGCATTTCTAGAATGGGGTTATAATAGCCAATCGGGTCAACGGGTGATGACTTATGGTCTTCAGAAGTTGGGTCACTTGAAATGGCGGAAAATAATTTTTCTTCAAAATTTCTATTTGGGCTTCAAAACTTATTTTGAGCTGACTTTGATGTAATAAATTGTAAAATAAAATAATTCTAAGTTTGGTCAGCCTAACCACTAAATTTCTATAACCTTCTCGGGCGGTGGAAATTATCTATATAAAGAAGTCCTGTAGTGTTGTCTAGGGCAGTTCTGGGTAGTAGATCTAGGTATTGATTCGAGGCTTTGTCCTACAGAATATTGTAAGGGAATACCCATGTGGCTTTGCATATTGTAATTCTGAAAGTTTGTAATTTCACATTTGTGGAGATAATAAGAAGCCAATTTTCTATTCTTGCATATTATTGTTGTTGTTTCTCTATTTCTGTTATGTGCCTATGGTATTAAGGGGAGCACCCTTCATCAAAAACACAAGATTGTTGTCAAGTTGACAACAAAAGTTATCAACTTGACAACACAATACCTATTGCTCATTCTAAAGACTTATAAAAGGTTTAAAGAAAACCTTTGAAAACCAACTATCCTATAACCCCCCGTAATGAGCCTCTTAGGCTTATATTGCCAAAATAGGCAATTTACAAGTTTTTGTCACTTTTAGTGCTTTTAACAATATTTAAAGGCTCTAAAGGCTTGATTACATATTTATAGACCCTTATAGGTCATTTCCACCATCCCCTAACCTAGGATCAATCCATAGCCATTCCTAGTGACCCCTAGGTACCCTTTAGGCTTATTATCAAATATATAAAATTCCTATTATCACACACACACACACACATATATTATAATAATATTAAAATGGGAATTATATATATTTGATAATAATATTGAAATAAGAATTACAAGTATGATAACTAGAAATGAGAGATCCAAGGTTACAAACTAACAAGGTTCATTACAATTGGCCATAATAAAAATATTATTGACCTTATAAGTCTTTGACATCATTGCATAACCATTATTGGACTATTACATCATCAAATGACCCTTGAGGGCCATGTTGTCTTCACCTCTACCCAAGGATCTATCATTGATCCTAGTGTACTCCTCAAGTCATGTCCTTGACCTTGGTGCTCCTGCACCATGAGTGGAAGGAGAGAAGTAGGGTGAGATGTGTAAGAGACCAAATTTGTAATGATTCAAATCAATAAATAAAAATCATCCTTGTAATAGTAAATCTCTTCCCGTGGGTATATCCACTACAACAGTGAATTAAATTTCTTATGGAAATGTGTTCTTGAGTGAATAGTGATGTAAGATCATTGCCTTGCCTTAAAACAAAATAGATCAAAGATCAAAGTTTTTAGATTCTAAGAACATGTATATTCAATGGAGGCTATAAGAAGGGATATTTGTGAACATTTTCTAGATCTCTAAAATTCTACAGAATATCTTCTTTACTAAGTTGAGGTGGGACAAAAGTAACATAGCTCTATGAAACCTTCACAAATATCCCTTCTTTGGCCTCCACTCATACCTCTTCTCAAAATCTAGAAACTTTTCAAAGAAATAAGTGATGAACATGCAGATTTTCCTAAGCACTACTAGGAGCTGACCCAACAACACATGTACTATTGTGAAAATCATCACAAGTCCATTTGTTGTCAGGTCTAGTTCCCAATAATGCTTGGTCATATCTGCATGTTTGTCAAATGTAAATGGAATACTTTGTGCCTGACATACTTAAATGGAAAACACCAAAAAGTACCAAATGATGAATGCTCAATTGTTGTAATGGCAAAGCATCCGAACCGTCCATTTTTAGAACTTGATTTTTCTATAGTCCTAATGATTTTTCTTATTTTTTGTCTTTTGTCCCTTTTTTATTTCCTATGTCTATGCTTGGTGATAGGATTTTGAACATTGTTGAAAAAGAATGTTTCTTTTTTTGATTTTCATGGGGTTCCGCATTATTTATTTCTCTTGATAAATTAGGCCTTGAATTTGAATTTTTGTTCACTATTTTATTTCAGCTTCATATTTCATTCATTTTTCATATACATAGAGACTACAAATGCTGATAAAAAGATGAACTATTTGATCAAGGTTTGTTGTTTATGATTGTAAATGGTCAATATTTATGATGGTACTCCTTGGTGTATTCCATTTAAAAATAATCATGTTTCTATGGCTATGATAAATGTCCCTCTTTATTGAGAAAATTAGAGTTGACAAAATGGTTGTTCAATGACTGTATCTGCCATTAGAGCCATTTCATATGCACAGGTGATGAACATGCAGATTTGCATAAGCACTACTAGGAGCTTACCCTGCAACACATGTACTATTGTGAAATATCATCACAAGTCCATTTGTTGCTGGGTCTAGCTCCCAGTAATGCTTGGTTGACAAATCTCCATGTTTTTCACCTTTGCATATACCTTTTCTGATCGACTCTTATATGCACATGTAATATTGTGAACATGTAAATTTTCCTAAGCACTACTAGGAGCTTACCTAGCAACACATGTACTATTGTGAAAATCATATCACAAGTCCATTTTCTATTGGGTTAAGCTCCTAGTAATGCTTGGTCAAATCTAAATGGGATACTTTTTGCCTGACATACTTAAATGGAATACACAATACCAAATGATGAATGCTCAATTGTTGTAATAAAAAAGCATTAGAACTGTCCATTTCTAAAATTTGATTTTCTATAGTCTTAATAATTTTTCTATAGTCCTAATGATTTTGAACATTTTTGATAAAGAGTGTTTCTTTTTGTTATTATAATCTTAATGATTTTTCTACAGTCTTAATAATTTTTCTATAGTCATAATTATTTTTATTATTTCTTTTCTTTTATCCCTTTTTTATTTTCTATGTATGTGCTTCATGATAGGATTTTGTCACCTTCTTTTGATGGTACATTTCATTCACTCTATGTGGAATACTTTTTTGTTCACTATTTTATTTCAGCTTGATATTTCTTTCATTTTTCATATACACAGAGACTACACATGCTGATAAAAAAATGAGCAATTTGATTTAGGTTTACTTTTCATGATTGTAAATGGTTATTATTTCTGATGGTACTCGTTGGTGTATTCCATATATAAATAATCAGGTTTCTATGGTATGATAAATGTCCCTTTGCGTTGAGAAAATTAGAGTTGAGAAAATGGTTGTCCAATGATGATTTGTATCTACAGGTTGCAAAAAAATCATCCTTCTTCCACCAATGAGTCATTCCATTCAAGAAAGACCATGTCTAATGATATCAGCCCACAAAAAAATAAGGAGCCAATTGCTAGATTGTGGTCTAACTTTAAAAGAAAAGGTGATGGAAAATGTTATTGACCTTGATGTATATGACCTTGATGTACCTATACTTGAGAAGGCATACAAGTCCCTATATGAAGGCTCCCAAACAACTCTTCTTGTCATTGTATTTTTGGTGATGAACTTGAAGGTTATGAATGGTTTATCCAACGTAGCAATGACACGTATGTTAAGGTATGCCATCTTTTTTCATTTTTTTAGTCATAATTCTCTTACAATTAACAAAGGGTGAATCATGTACCAATTAATATTTTTTATATTAACAAATTATATTTTTGGTCATAGGTTGATAGGTGAGTGTTTGTTACCACCATCAAACATTCTACTTCACTCATATCAAGAATTATCTACAATTATGAGAGATATTTGAATGGAGTATCAAAAAATACATGCATGTCCAAATGATCATATTATATATCATAAACAACATGAATTTTCAACAAAATGTGTTGATTGTCATATTATTAGATATCCATCAAATCGAATAACAAAAAAGGTTCCTCACAAGGTTCTTCGATATTCCCATTATTTTGTGTCTATAATGATTATTCAAGTGCAATAGCTTAGCACAATTTATGGATTACCATGCATGTAATAGAAGTTGAGATAACATTATATGAATTCCTGTAGATGGTTCGACATTTAAAGAAATAAAGGAAACTTGGCCACACTTTAAAGAAGAACCTTGTAATCTCAAGCTTTCATTGGCAGTGAACGGTGTCAATCTGTTTGGAAAGATGAGATATGTTAACTTGGTGTGGTCTTTTTTTGTTATCAACAATAACATTCCTCCTTGGATGTCCATAAAGAGGGAGCACATAATGTTGGCAATGATTGTTCCAGGTATTTTTTCATTTAATAGTCATTTAAATTAATTTATTAAAAATAATCCATCAAAATGATCATAATAATTATATAATATTTTTGTTCATTCAGCTAGGTAAGTACCAAGTTAAAGATATCAATGTATGTATTGAGCCCCTTTATCGACGAGTTGTTGGTGTATTGGAATGGGGTCACTATGTATGACATCTTTCGACCAATAGGGAAAAGACAATTTCAATTCCATGAAATGCTTGTATGAACAATACATGATGCCCCCTAGGCTAACACATTTATTTGGTATGCTCTCTTCTTAACACCTCTTTTTTGGTATGGTATAGCGCTAACACAAAATTAACATATTTAATCCAATTATACATGATCTTGTAGGAAAGAACATTATACATGATCTTGTAGACAAAGGGAAAATTTTCATGTCTATTTTGTGGTCCAAAGATGAAATCTCATCATTCAAAAAGTTTAAGAAAGTAGGTGTTTGATGAGCATAGACACTTTCTCCATAGAAACCATAAGTACCGAATTACTGAAAAATATCTTTTTCAATGGGAAAGAAGAGACTCCATCAAATCCAAGGAGAATGACACTTTGCCTATGGAATTTTGAATACAATAAAATAAATCATCGAGGTAATGTCATTCCATCTGATTATTTTTATTTAAAATTTATATTTTAATATTGTGTTTTATTTACTAATGATGTAATTGATGCTCCTGAAGGTCATCAAAGCATTAATGACCAACTTTCAAAAGGACTAAAAAGTTATCCTACACAATTTAGTAGGTTGATGTACTACGAGAAACTCCCAATCATGCATTTGTTTGATGCTATGCATATTGAAAAGAATGTAACAGAGACATTATGGAAAATATTGGATGGAAGGCATGATAAAGACAAAATTATCAAAATTTGTAGTGACATTGAAGAATCCAACCATGCAATGAAAAATGTCATTCAATCAAATAAAAATGGAGACCAAATTGATACAAGTCTCCATACTTGGTTATTGTCGGAGAAGAAGAGAAATTCTATAAAAGAAGTCATAAAAAAAATACAATTTCCCACAGGATTTGCTGCAAACATAAACAATCTCATATAAAAAAAAAGTGAATTTGGGCAAGGGATGAAAACACATGATTGGCATACATTTATTAAGGTAATTCATGTTATTTTGTATTCACTATATATTTGTATTATGCATGTACTTTTCATTGCATTATTTTATAAAATATTGATAAGATCATTTTACAAACATTGCAATACGTTCTACCTCTATCTCTCCCACACCACTTCAACAACAATGTCAAACAAGTTATACATGATCTTGGAAAATATATGAGGTGGTTGTCATAAAAAAAAATCACTAAAGAAGATATAAAATATTAGATGAGACAAATTTCTCATCTTATCTGTGAAATGCAAAAGTGTCTACCTTCAACTTTTTTCAATGCACAAGAACACTACCTCATACATCAAGTTGAGGAGATTGAATTGTGTGGACCTGTACAAATTAGGTCAATGTGGATGGTTGAGAGGCACTTGAAATTTTTGAAAGGATTGGTTCGACAGATAACACATCCTGAGGGTTCTATGGTGGAGGGATATATGGTATACCAGACCATGGTGTACATTAGTGAATATCTTCCTAAATTTGTAGCAAAGATCCATGTAGATCATATTTGGGATCCCAACTCCATTAACAAATTCAAAAGGGAGTACTTTACGAGAAAAGGTAAATTGAGAAAAGTGAGAGGTAAATATAAGATGTTATTGTAGTTAATTAATTCTTATAAATCTTCAATATAAGTTATTTGTAATTGGTCTATTTTTTTTATACAGTTGGTCAAAAGTGGGATGCAATATATTTGTATATTAGGAACAATCTTGATTGGATGACGGTATGAATTGAATGATGTCAAAAAAATGGTTTCTCATTAACATGGGAAGGTATTGCTTCATTAGTTATAGAATCTCATCATAATGGAGATTCCAATGTTATGCCAATGGTAATTTATCTAGCATATGGTTTAAGAGGTAGAGAGGTACGTAAAAATTTATTAATGATCATGACCCATATGTTTCATATCAAATCATGATGCAATTAATTTTCACATGCTTGAAAAATTGTAGGTCAAGCACCACAAAGCTATGTACTATCATGGCCACAAATTTCACATAAAAAAGTTGGATGACATGAAGAAAACTTGTGTTTCTAGGATAACAGAAGTCTTTGAGGTCACTAATTTATCATCTAGAAATGACATACATCCTTGACAATCTCAAAATCGATACTATGGCATCTTGGATGATATAATTGAGTGTGAATTTAACTCCTTCAAATTAGTTCTATTCATCATCAAATGGTACATGCTATGACTGAATCAAAATGATTATGATAGAATTGTTATTCAACATGATAATTGATTTACAATGATTAATACAAAGTCATTGGAGCTAGTTGGAGATGAGCCTTATGTTCTTCCAAGCCAATGTGAGAAAATATTTTACTTAGAGGTTCCACATAAATAGGGTTGGCCATTTATTTTTAGACATGATCCAAGAGGAAGGTCGATAAAGTATAATGTTATGGAAGAAGAAGATATTGAAGAAGAAGAAGAAGAAGAAGAAGAAGAAGATGGTGGTGGTGGTGATGATGATGATGATGATGAGATGAATGAAGAAGATGATCAATGACATGATTTAAATATACAAGGTATGTGATTTAATTATTTATTTATATTTATATTGATTAGTATATATATTTAATATTGATATATTTATTTCAATTCTAATAATTACATATTTATTGTGTTCAATTCTAATGATTACAACATATGTGATTTATAATTACCAATATTTTTCTTATGATGCTTAATTAATTGTGCTGATACATGTATATATTTTGTTTGATTATCACCCTTTCTGCAAATAGGCGACTGACTACAGACATCATCACCCCTTATGTTGATGATCTTAAATTCCATTTATAAGGTAAAGGTAATTTGTTCATGTTTACGATCTTGCATATTGTTCATGTTGTCTTCTACTTTATTTGTAGCATACGTATCATGTAATTTTTAGCTAACTTAAGATAAATGATTAACATATACAAGAAATTTAACCCCTTTGGCGATTATCCTACACAGTGACATGGATCAACAGGTATTTGTCAATAAATAGACATAATTTTCTTATACTATTTTTTTTTATCACTGAGCACGTACGTTATAAATAGACATATTATATAATCATATAATGTGTCGAATAATCGACGTAGAAAGTTTGACATGTTATATTCTTCTTGTTTATCCTTTTATATGATTCCTATTTTTGTGCCTTTCCTTCACTTTCAACTTACATTTTATATCTCCCACATATGGAAAAAGAAGAATTGTATGGGTCACGACTCTATTCAAGACTTGATTATTCTATATATATTATTTAATTATTATCAAAATTTTATTTGAAGCGGGGACATTACAATATCTCATTTGATGGATTACAAGACCCACCAAATAGGTACTTGTCAGATCTATCTTCATCGAATGAGGGAAATGCGAGAATGGTAGATGACATTTCTACATGTAGTACAGCTAAAATAGGGAGATCAACTAGAGGTCAAAAGATTAGAAAAAAATTCAATAAATGCATGCAATTTTTCCTTGCTAAAGGGGGGTCATGTTCTTATGATGATGAGACCAAAGGCGACATCAATGTGCCTTTTCAGTACACACATCTTGAGAAAGAATGGGTATCCAATGAGCTACCTCCAATTACCACTGATTTTTGTGTTAACAAGAGGATATATCACATAGCTCCATCCTCACTACATGGTTTGGGCCTATTTTCCATGGATGGGATAGAGGTATGTTACAAATTTTTTTTGAATTGATGGAGTATGTTGAACCTTGTTACAATTACAATGATTGGATGCAGATTGTCCAATATAAAAAAAGTATGCGTAGGTATGGACTATCAAAAAATTATATACAATGGAAAGAAAATAATCAAAGTAAAAGATTTGCTATGTACATTGATGGGAGACCAAAAAAAATAGGGAATATTTCAGGTTTTATAAATAGTACGTGACCTTCCTCAACTAATAAGAAACCCAATTGAATATTTGAGGCACATGGGGGAATCATGTTTTTATATGTGTGATAAAATCAATAAGTATAGGGGAAGAACTGCTAATAGATTACCATTTAAATCATATAGATACAAATAAAGTTACTATATGAGGGTGTTAAGTACTATATACCATTTAAACTAACCTCAAGTTTATGACTCCACTATACCATTTTATTAATAAGTTTTTTTGGCTAAGTCTATTGCTTTCAATTTGCTGAAGTTTTTATATTTAATCTTTGTCACATGACAACATAGATCCCCCACATGATAGAGTTCGTGGGGATGCTCCTCCCACCCATTCTTTAGCAATGGTAAACCTTATTGAAATCGAACAAATTAGATAGTTGAAAAATGTTATATTATTATGTTATTTTATTTAGGGTTTTGGAGTTATTCTAATAGTTTTACTTATATTCCTATCACAAATTGATGTTCAGGATAGGGGAAAAGCACTTGGAACAATAGAGGCAATAGTTGTAGATACAGATGAGGATATCCCAAAAATCCCTAATATAATAAATATGGTGAAGAAAAAACTAAAAAGAGTCAATGCATAAATTATTAGCATTTTAGAAGATGCAAATCCAACTGAGGAGATGCTGATCAAGAGGAAAGATGAATTGATGGCGCAAGCACATTGTTTTGAAGTAAGAATTAATGAATCTTTAGTGATAAAAAAAGTTCAATAAAGTTTTATATTTTATACTCTTTTATGTCGTGAACTAAAATATGTATGTGTTCTTGTTACAATATTGTTTCTTGCTCAAGTACCTAGTCATGGACATCGTGGTGAGGCTGGTACTAGCAGAGCTCTGGCCACCTCAGGTAAAATAATCTTTAAGTTGACAAGTTACAAGGAATTTTTTCTTTGGAACATTCAAAAACTTCTTAAGTTAACTCTTACTTTTATTATTTCAGAATGTCTTTGCTAACAATGTATTGTTCAGGTGATCAAGTGCAGGAGAATCCTCCTAAGAGGTCGATTGACATCCATCCAAGATTGCCAAGTGCAATTTTGGCAACAAGGTGCATGAAAACATCAACACCTTCACAGTCTATGCCTGGTAAATCTTTGTTTTTGTATATTTGGTTTTGTGTTAATTATGATTTGATAATTTGTACTTTAATCTTGGGTGCATCTCATAGTGGATTAGTTTTGTGGAGTATGAAATACACCGGCACCGTCTTCTACGCCAGATACAGATCAGAGTACCTTTATTGGTGATAATTCACCATCATTTCCTGGATCTACCCATGTTTCTAGCATGGGATTTATGTAGATGTCATTGTTGATTGACGATAAAGAATTGATGCCTTTAAAATGTCCTAAGCTTCTAGGTACTTTAAAATTATTATTATTTATATTGTAATATGCATTTACCTATTCATAAAAAGTTTTGGATTGATGATCCCATGACATTTTTATAGGAAATGATTCTTAATATAAGATCCTTTGTGACTTCACATTGAAGATATTCGGGCCCACCATACGTACAGGGTGGAACATCATAAGTGAACTAACCCTATCCCACTATTTTTATTTCATATCATTAATTGGTATAGTATTTTTCCTTTCATTCAAGCCTTTTATTTTACTATATTCAAGGTACACAACATTAGTTAATTTTTCTATCTAACAATTTTGTGTTTTTTCTTAAAAGGTGGAACTTGCAAGACAAAAAATTATAAGATTGACTCATTAAAGATCTAGAGGATGAGTTTGGTAGTAATATTTTTGAGGAGAATAAAATTATAGAAAAAGCTGCCAAACATCTTAAGACTATGAGGGACTCATATAGAAGGAGTCTCGTCCAGAACCCAAAGTACAAGTGTCCTCCCTTTATTCCAGTGAGGGATTGGAATGAGTTCATTTTGGATGCAAGGAGAAAGGGGATGCTCAAAGAGGAATTACACTAGTAAATGAGAGAAGAAGGTATGCAATAGTATTAACTACTAGTAGAATGTAATAATGCACTAATTAGTGATATTTATGTATATATCATCTAACATATTTTAAACTTTTCATAGGTTGTAGGACACACCAAATGTAACAAAGGCCAGACTGCAAAAGATTGGGCAGCACAAACTTGGCTCTGGTGGATATTCAAAAATAATTAAAGCATGAATTGTAAGTAGCAGTAAATGAATTCCAGAGAAAAGTTATTTATAAAATGCAAGTAATTTTTTTTAATCAAAAAATGCATGGCTTAGAATTTAATTTAGAGGCCACGATAGAACACAAAAAAATTGCCTTCAAGGAAGGCTATCAAGCCGTGGCTGAATGCCTATGCCAAGCTTCCACTGCCCCAACCCAAGAGTCTCTTGCATTGGTTGAATAGGTAAATATGCTAGCAAAAAATATTTGAAATTGAATACTTGAACAACAATCTATTTGATGTTAATTTCAAACATAAATTGACTATTTTTGTTTTTAAAAAGAAAACAATGATAATAATGTGTATGACATTGCAATGAAGCCTCGTAATCCTAACACAAAGCCTACACCGCATGATAAAGGCCCTGATGTGCATCGTAGTGTCGATGGAGGTGTTCATTTTCTATAGAAAATTAATTATGTAATTATTAATATAATTTAACATCTTAAATTGAAATTGGTGTAACCTTTTTTGTGTATATTTTAGAGCATACAGAATGTCATGCTGAATGAGTGGAGAATGTTCAGAGTGATCACCATGTAGATGATGTATTGGCACATTCAAGTAAAGAAAATCTATGTTTTGTTCTTTAAAATTTCTTTTTTGATTTATAGTTATTTTAATTATTGAAATACTTGTAACACTAATATAAAATGGTGTGAATTTAACCCATGATGTAGTTGTTATTGTAATGGACGCCCCTTTGGTGCATCAGCCTCCTATTCCTGAATAGATGAGGAGGAGACATGTGTTGGCATTAGATTCAGTAGAGGAGGGGAATGACAAGGATATTGATGCTCCAATTAGCCGTCACCTTAGAAAAATGAGCAAGAAACCAAAAAAGAAATGATTGTAATTAACATTTTTTGCTAATTCAAGAACATCATCTTAATGGATGTAATTTCGTACTAGTAAATGTTGATGAATGACGTGTTAATGAATTATTCATTAATTTTTTGTGTTAATGATTTTTATGTGTTAATGAATGTTATCATGTGATTATTGTATGCACCCTAAAATGGTCGCCTAGACTTTGGGCCCCCATTCAAAAGTTTATCAAATCCCTAAATCAATATTTTCAAAAATCAGCATTTTTGCAATTGTATCAATTTCCTTGATCAAGTCCTATTTTATCATTTTTGATTATCTTCCTTGGGCTAACCATTTTATCCTAAGTCTTTTATTTATTTAAAAAGGAATATTTCCTCCCCTTTTATTAAATAAAAAGCCCCCATTTTCCCTCCTATCCTAAATTGCACACATAAAGTATTATTCTTATTTTATAAAAAGGGAAAAAACACTTTTTGTCTCATATGGACACAAAAGTCAACTCTTATTTTCTCATTGGAGGATAGTTGTGCACATGGATTGCTCCTCTTTCAAGCTCCACCATTGATTAAGTCTTTTTCCTCTTAATCTCCATGGTCCATTCCTTTTCATTTCTTATAAAAAGAGAGCTCTCTTCCTCATTTAGGATCGATCTCTTTTATGCTAATGTTATGCTGCAGGTTTTCTAGGTCATTTGGAGCTCTTTGAAGACATTCTTGCATTCAAGTTTTGAAGACATTGTTGTTGCATTTCATCTAGCTTGCTTTCTTTCTTTCATAGTTGCATAATCATGGCATTCTTAGTATAGACTTTCTTTATGCTATAGATTAATCTCACATAGTTTAATTAGGAGGGATTGTAAGACTTGTACTTTCCTTTCATAACCTAGTTTGCACTTTCATTTTCATAGACTAGATTGCATCCTCATTTTTAGCTTATTTGCATTGCATTTCCATCTGATTCTTTGGAGATATTGGCACTCTTGTCCTTGTCTTCACTTGAATCTCTCATTGTGTGGTTGACTAGCAAGGTCATTAAGCCTATTAGCTCTAGCTGAGAGCAATTTTAAATCTTGCAACTCCATACATAGAGAGCTATGGATCAATCTTTGAGACCTCATTCTTGAGTGTTCTTGATTGTAAGGATTCATAAAAGTGCACTACTTTTGTGTGTACATTTTTGGCACCCACCATCGGGCAGAGTAGACTAGCTTTGTTCCTTCTTTTTCTGCATTTTTGTCAATTTCTGTCAATTTGTTGGCAAGTTTTGAGCTTAATTTTTGTTATCTAGTTTTTTTCTTAGAATATCATGTGATACTTCTAGAAATACTATGTGATAGTTCTCTGTATGCATGCACAATACTTTACCTATCAGAAGTATCACCTAGCTATTGTAGAGAATATCACCTGGTCTCAGGAAAAGTATCGACTGGTATAGGGAGAAGTATCGCCCAGAAGTAAACTATCACCCCGGTATACTGAAAAGTATCACGTGATACTTCTAGTGTCTGTACTATTGACTATACCTAGCAGTGACTTGTCTTTCTAAATATTTTGGGTCGAGTTTAGATTTAATTAGTTTTCTGGTTTAGTTCACTGTGGTTAAGCAAAGTTTAGTTGCAAATTTCATTTAGATTTTGAGATTTTTTAAACCTTGTGGGCCTAACAAGTTGTGGTTGTAGGTATATTTATTTGAAATATTTTGCCAAAAGAATGCATGTCAAAGCTTCAAATGCACAAGGGCTACTAAAGTTTTTTGTAGGGCTACCCAAAGCATAAAAACCCAATCAAGTGCTTATTTTTATTTTTATTTCAAGTGTGGCATTTACTAGTTGTTTCCTTTAGTAGGCACATAATATCTTGTGGAAGAAATTTTGAGGTGGTAGGAGAAGTATGTTAGAAATGAATGCAAAGTATTTTGGCAGTCATTCTGTAGCAGTTGTTGTTGCATTCATGACTTGGATTGTCATTGATGTCAACACAATGATATTCTGGATATTAGCAAGAAAGTAGGTACAGTTTTGTTTTGCACACATGTTGTATTGCAAATTAGCTTTTGTGCAGTTGATGGTATGTTCTTTGGTGTGTTATTAACCTATGGTTAAAAATACAAAAATAAATTCATTCATTCATGAGAGTTATGAGCATTTTGGTGAAAGCAGTGTTTAGACAGTGTTTCCGTGAAGCGGTTTTCAGAAATCGAAGGATATCTCTTAGCTGGGATGGAATCTAATTTTGTGTAGTTAAAGGGATGTTGGAGACTCATTAATGATGATGTGGTTCATAGTGCAAACTTTGAAGATATGTTTGGAGAAACTTACAGTATCTAGAAGATGACAGTTTTATGTGAAATTTTGTGTGTAGCATGTAGAATTTATTATTTTGTAATTAGGGACCGACTCATTTATAATTATTTGAGTTTGGTATATAAGAAGGAATTTTTTCCTTGTTACAATATGTACTATGAAGATTGAGATGCGAATATATGCATGAAGTGAAGAAAAGAGCTAATTCAGTGATGAAGGAAGACTTGTGAGTACAGAGATCTGGAATTGTGATCTTGTGTAGCAGAGAGTGCAGTTTTGGCATAGTGTGAAGGAGGTAATATATTTAATATTATTCTATTGAATAATTCTAAGATCTTTTGGATAGTGGGTTCAAAGATCTTGCCTTGAAGCTATTTGGGCAGTGGGTCCTTCTGTCTTCCATAAACTCTTAACCGGGTTAGAATCTTTTAACAGGGATTCAAAATCTCCTAATAGGGATTTATATGTACTGAATGTATTTCATAAGACTCCTAACAAGGTCCATCCTCTAACAAGGAAATTTCATATTAGTGCTTCATTTTGTGGGCATCATTCCCACTGGGGTTTACTCTTTTCAAGAGGTTCCCTAGTCAACATATCTTGTGTTATTGTGCAATTGTGTATGGTTATCTTTCTATGGTTGATTAGTACATTGATTATATTGTTTAAAGAAGTTGAATGGTTAAATTATATGATAACTGATTCACCCCCCCCTCTCAGTTATCTTGGGGATCTTTACTTTCTAACAATTGGTATCAGAGCAGCAGGTCCTTGAAAGAAAAGTTTAACAACTTAAGGAGATCCATGGTGAATTTCAGAAAAGAAAGCCCTAAGTTTGATGGAGTAAATTTTGATAGCTGGAAAGAAAAGATGAAGACTCGTCTATTGTGTTTAGGACCAAGTTATTGGTTGATTACAAAGAATGAGAAGACTATCATTGAGGAAGACAATCTAGAGGCAAGAACTAAAGATGAACTAGATCTATTCATGTGTAACATACTTGCAACAAAAGCACTTTTGTCAGCACTATCAGAGAGTGAATATAGTCAGGTAAGATGTTTGAAAACATCTCATGCAATTTGGAAAGCTTTACATTCTACTTTTGAAGGTGATGAACATGCAAAGAAGGCTAGATTACATAATTGGATTTGTGCATTTGAAGATATCAGAATGATGGAAGATGAATCTATTAGAAGCTATATTGGTAGGATGTCTAGGAATAAAGTCTTGTGGAGGTGATAAGACAAAGAATGAAGTGATATGGAAAATTCTGAGAACTTTGACACCAGTATTCAAGCAGACAACACAGATGATTGAACAAGTGATACCTTGTACATCAAACTTTTCAAGAGAGACTCTTCTTGGAAGATTAGAAATAGCAGAGATGAACTTGAGATTATTAGGAGAGCTACCTAGAATGGAAACTGCATTCAGTGCTCTTAACATTAGACCTACAAGAAGTACTAGTGTGAATGGAGATTATGCCAGCAGTAGTAGATCTAAGGAAGATAAGAAGATTGAAGAAGGTATTGCATTACTTGTAAAAAGAGAACCAGATGGTAAGAAAATCTTTAAATGTTGGACTTGTCAAGAATATGGTCATTTTGCATCTAAATGTCCTAAAAGAGTTAAGAAGTATAGAAGCAACTTTAAACCTAGGAGATCTAAAGAATGTTATTATGCAAATGATGAAGATCTTGAAGCAGGAATTGAAAGACATTTAAGTGATAGTGATAATGATAACTTTGAGGAAATAGGATTTGTAGCAATTAAAGAAGAAAATTATGAATTTGATAAAAGGGAAGAAAAAGCATTAGTTTCACAAGTTGAAAAGAAATTTGATTGGATTATAGATAGTGGTTGTTCGCATCATATGACTGGAGATAAAAGAAAGTTTGTTAAGTTAGATAATTATGATGGAGGAATTTTTAGGTTTGGTAACAATGCACCTTGTTTGATTAAGGGTATAGGATCTATTACTCTTGATGGAAAGACTAACACTGATGATGTTTACTTTGTTGATGGATTGAGACATAATCTACTAAGCGTTGGACAATTGGCTGATAAGGGTTATCAAGTTTGGTTTTCTGAGAAAACTTGTGTGATAAAAGATAAAGATGGAAATCTGATTGGAGAAGGATCCAGAACCAGAGGTAATGTATTTCAGTTGAATTCTACTAAGATGACATGTTTGATAACTAGGATTGATGACAATTGGTTATGGCATAAAAGGTTTTGTCCTATAAACTTTGATAATATTGTCAAGGTGAGCACTACACTTGCGGTAAGAGATTTACCTAGAATTATGAAACCTAATAACATGATTTGCAAAGAATGTATGATGGAAAAGTAGAAAAGGAGTTCATTTCCCAACAAGAAGTTCACATTGACAGAGAAGCTAGAGATTGTTCATACAGACTTGAGTGGTCCTACTAGGACTAGAGGATTCTATGGAGAAAGGTATTTTATGATTCTTGTTGATGATTTTACAAGGATGATGTGGATTGCATTTTTGAAAGAAAAATATGAAGCATTTGATAAATTTAAGATCATGAAAAGTAAAATTGAGAATGAATCTGGAATGAAGATTAAGTGTCTAAGATCTGATAGAGGTGGTGAATTTACATCTAGAGAGTTTAACACCTTTTGTGAAATGAATGGTATTAAGAGACAACTTTCAGCCCCTAGAACACCAAAACAAAAATTGTATTGCAGAAACAAGGAACAGGTCAATAACTAAAGTAGCAAGAGCTATGTTGTTTGAAAATGATTTGGCTAAGACTTTTTGGAGAGAAGCAGTGAACACAACAGTATACACTATGAACAAAGTACAAATCAGAGCAAATACAAATAAGACACCTTATGAATTATGGTTTGGACATGCACCCTCAATTAAGTATTTTAGAATTTTGGAAGTAAATGTTATATAAAGAGAGATGATGATATAGGAAAGTTTGATCCTAGAAGTGATGAAGGAATATTTCTTGGATATTCTTTAAAAAGCAAAGCATATAGATGTTATAACAAAAGAACTAAGACTATTGTTGAAAGTGAAAATGTAAAAGTTGATGAGAAGTTTAAAATTCAGGAAAGAATGCTTGATTATGAATCTGATGGAGAAGCACAACCTCAGCCTAACATTGAAAATGCAGAATTATTTTTTGAAACTAACAGTGATTTGCTAAATGAAAGTCATACTGAAGAAAATAGAGAAGAAAATAGAGAAGAAAGCAGAGAAGAATCTACAGTTGGAACAAGATCAATAACTATGACACCTAACAGGTATACTTCAAGACATCACCTTGTTGAGCAAGTTATTGGAAGTTTAGATAGAGGAGTTTTGACTTGAAATAAGGTACATTTATGTTTGATTTCTCAAATTGAACCTAAGACTACTAATGAAGCTTGTGAAGATGAACATTGGATTATTGCTATGAAAGAAGAACTAGAGCAGATTAAAAAAAACAAGACATGGGAATTGGTCCCTAGACCTGAAGACAAGAATGTGATCGAAACAAAGTGGGTTTTCAGAAACAAGATGAATGAACAAGGAGAAGTGATAAGAAACAAAGAAAGATTGGTATGTAAAGGATATTCACAACAAGAAGGAATTGACTATGAAGAAAATTTTGCACCTGTGGCTAGACTTGAAGCAGTGAGAATGTTTCTAGCATATGCAGCTTACAAGAAATTCAAAGTGTATCAGATGGATGTGAAGTTAGCATTTTTGAATGGTGAATTGGAAGATGAAGTCTACATTGAGCAGCCTGAAGGTTTTCCTTTGACACAAGGAGAAGATATGGTATGTAAGTTAAAGAAAGCTTTATATGGATTAAAACAAGCACCTAGAACCTGGTATGCAAGATTGGATAAGTATTTATTGAAATTGGGATTTATAAAAGGAATAGCAGATAGTAACTTATACACAAAAAAAATTGAGAATGGTTTGTTGGTTATAGTTATATTTGTTGATGATATTATCTTTGGAGGAGAAGATGAAGCTAGTGACAAATTTGCAGATGAAATGAAGATTGAATTTGAGATGAGCATGATTGGAAAAATGAAATATTTTTTGGGATTACAGATAACACAAAGCAAGGAAGGTATATTTGTAAGTTAGACTAAGTATTTGAATGACTTATTGAAAAGATTTGGAATGGAAAATTCTAAACCTGTTGGAACACCTATGGTAACTAGACATAAGTTATCTAGCAAAGATGAGACACCAGTAGTTGAGCAGAAAAAATACAGATCTATGATTGGAGGATTGTAGTACTTGACACATACAAGACCTGATATAGCACATTTAGTTGGGATTGTAGCAAGATTTCAAGCAGAACCTAGAGAATCACATTATGCAGCAGTAAAGAGGATACTGAGATATCTGAAAGGAACAATGGATTATGGATTATGGTATGAGAATTTTGATGATTTTACTTTATGTGCCTATACTAATGCAGATTGGGGAGGTAGTGTTGATGACAAGAAAAGCACCAGTGGTGGAGCCTTTTTTCTTAGAGGAAAATTGGTCTCTTGGTTAAGTAAGAAGCATAATTGTACTTCACAAAGTACGATAGAAGCAAAATATGTTGTAGCAGCAAATAATTGTAATCAGATTATTTGGATGAAGCAGATGTTGAAGGATATTGGAATAAAGTTTGATGAGCTTATACATTGTGATAACACTAGTATAGTGAGTATGTCAAAAAATCCTATTTTACATTCTAAGACTAAAGATATTGAGATCAAGTATCATGTTGTAAGAGAGAAAGTTGCAAAAAAAGAAGTAAGATTGGAGTACATAAGTACAAAGGAGCAGATAGCAGATATATTTACAAAGCCTTTACCTAAGGATACATTTGTGTATTTGAGAGGTATGCTTGGGGTTATGCCCCAACCTATTTTTGATAATTGATACAGATGATTGCATCCATCCAGTGGTATATGAGCCCTATCTTTCTTCTGGATTAGATGTTGGAACTTCCTCTATGGGGGAGTTTATGAGCTGAGTCATGAGGACTCTTTTTATTGTATTTTTCTGAAAAGTGTCTTTTGACATTAAGTTTTTGTTGACTTAGTGATGGAATTTCTATCATTGATGTCAATGGTGGAGAGATATACATGAAAAACATTGTGGATAGTATGAGAGAGCTAAATAGGAAAATGAAGCAAGATTTAATTTGATATTTTGTCGTGATGTTGCAGTATTGGATGTTTTTCATCTATGTTGCCATCAATGAAAATGGGAGAGATTGTTAGGAATGAATGCAAAGTATTTTGGTAGTCATTTTGTAGTAGTTGTTGTTGCATTCATGACTTGGATTGTCATTGATGTCAACACAGTGATATTCTGGATATTAGCAGGAAAGTAGGTACAGTTTTGTTTTGTGCACAAGTTGTATTAAAGATTAGATTTTGCACAGTTGATGGTATGTTCTTTGGTGTGTTATTAACCTATGGTTAACAATGCAAAAATAAATTCATTCATTCATGAGAGTTATGAGCATTTTGGTGAAAGCAGTGTTTAGACAGTGTTTTTGTGAAGCGATTTTTAGAAATCAAAGGATATCTCTTAGTTAGGATGGATTCTGATTTTGTGTAGTTAAAGGGATATTGGAGACTCATTAATGATGATGTGGTTCATATCAAAAACTTTGAAGATATGTTTAGAGAAAGTTACAGTATTTGGAAGCCGACAGTTTTATGTGAAATTTTGTGTGTAGCATGTAGAATTTATTATTTTGTAATTGAGGACTGACTCATTTGTAATTATTTGAGTTTGGCATATAAGAAGGAATTTTTTCCTTGTTACAATATGTACTATGAAGATTGAGATGCGAATATATGCATGAAGTGAAGAAAAGAGCTCATTCAATGATGAAGGAAGACTTGTGAATACAGAGATCTGGAATTGTGATCTTGTGTAGCAGAAAGTGCAATTTTGGCATAGTTTGAAGGAGGTAATATATTTCATATTATTCTATTGAATAATTCTAAGATCTTTTGGATAGTGGGTTCAAAGATCTTGCCTTGAAGCTATTTGGGCAGTGGGTCCTTCTATCTTCCATAAACTCTTAACCGGGTTAGAATCTTTTAACAGGGATTCAAAATCTCCTAACAAGGATTTATATGTACTGAATGTATTTCATAAGACTCCTAACAAGGTCCATCCTCTAACAAGGAACTTTCATATTAGTGCATCATTTTGTGGGCATCATTCCCACCGGGGTTTACTCTTTTCAAGAGGTTCCCTAGTCAACATATCTTGTGTTATTGTGCAATTGTGTATGGTTATCTTTCTATGGTTGATTAGTACATTGATTATATTGTTTAAAGTAGTTGAATGGTTAAATTATCTGATAACTGATTCACCCTCCCCTCTCAGTTATCTTGGGGATCTTTACTTTCTAACAAAGTATGCTCTTCACCCTTGTGGTGAACCAGAAAATCTTGACCCATTTTAGGATTTTGGAAACAAGAGAGTAATTGAACTTTTCTTGGTGTGTTTGGGAGAAAGCTTTGGGGTAAGGGAGTATGCTCTTCACCCTTGTGGTGAAACAAAATCCTTGAATCTTATAAGTTGATCCAATTTTTGTTTAGATTGTTAGAATCCTTTAGCAAGCTTGCTCTTGAGCAATCAAGAGGAATGACCCAAGTGGGGATGAGCTTATTGCTAGCTATTTTAACCCACTATAAACTCAAGGCTATCAAGGACACAAAACCTTGGTAGATGTAGTGCTTGTCTTTGCTTGATGTGAGTACTTGTGGGATTGTGACCATGAGGAAAATATTGAGTTAGAATGCTTAAGGTACTCTTGAGGCCGCTACTTGCCACAAGGTAAGGAGTCTCTTTGGGGAGCAAGAGGGGTACTATGAATAGAAGCCCTTATTAAAAACCATAGTTAGAAGCCACCCTATTTTTCTGCTTGGCTTCTTGGTGCAAGGATTGATCCAAGTGAAATAACCTGGATCACCTCAAGATACTCATCATATGTGTTCCTTTGGTTGTGTCATTGACACTTCCATGACAAAGCCAACATCTATTGTGGGTAACCACTTTGTGTGAGGTGAGGGGACATCAAGTTGTGGGCCAAGTTGATAAGTAATGAGCCTTGAATTTCTAGGATAGATATTGCTTGAAGTGTCTTTGATTGTGTAATACTAGTGTTAACATTCTTGAAAATTCAAACAATCGGTAGTATTCCTAGGGTGCTTTTCTATTTTGATATCACAAGTGTTTGTCTTGGCAAGGTTTCTTTTGCCCTTGTTTCAAGTGTTTTGAGGCATGTTTGATCCCTTACTATTTGCAAACTTGTCAAATTTTTGCTGATATTGTGATTGAGTTTGAAAACATCAACCTTCAGACTGAAAATTTTGATCAAACAGACTTGAAAACTCACATTTCATGCAATTCTGGTCAAGTGTCCTACAAAATAGCAATAGTATCACCTGCTTTGAGAAGAAATATCACTCGATAGTTCATTCCTTCTGGACTATCACCCAACTTTCATGGAGTCTATCACCTGGATATTGTGAGGTCTATCACCTGGTGAAAGGTGAAGTATCACCTCAGTAAGAAGTATCACCTGGTTAGCCTGGAAAGTGTCACCTGAGAATTCTTTGTTGTATACTTGGTTTCAGTCATTTTGTAGTTGCTTCTAGTTGGCTAGGTCTTTAAGAAGGTAACTTATCTTGTCACTGGAAGCCTATCTTTACTCTGAATTTCTATTTTTAGCCCTCTAGGGGTAGTGTCATTTGATTTACCAAGTCACCTCGGGAAGAATTGTCAAGTTAGAAGATTATTCCTATTGAGAAAGTACATCTCTAGAGTTGTTAGTAACATTCTTGGAGAATTTTAGTACTCTTTTTGTCCAAATCATTTCCATTCAAATTCAATTTTAATTATACAATTTGGCTAAGTCCATCTTCCTAGTTCAAACGTGCAAGGATATTGATCCTTTGATTTAAGCACCTCTTTGATAGTGTTGGTAACACCTTTTGCAATTTCTATCTTACCATCTCTTTCTTTTGGACATTGGAGAACTTTGATTATCCTAGTTTGGTGTTGACACTTTGAGAGGTCACCTTATCATCAAGAATCCTTTTATTTCATGTTAGTTACAATAAGGTACCAAGTGAATCAAGGGAAATGACCCCTGATTGCCTTTAATTAGTTACCCCTAGTTAAGAATCGTCAACAGTGAAAGGGAAAAGAGCCCATTTTTTACCAATCCCCTAAGAGTGAGTCTGAGGTTTGTTTTGACCCAAAGAGTAATCCTAGTGAATTGAGTACCTATGTAGCACATTTTTCATCAAATATGGATATGAGTTATACCTTGACCAAACAACAAAGAGAAATAATAGACCAATCACTTGGTGACATTTTTCAGAGACATAGGAGAAACATGTCATTCGAAGATGGCAATCAACCTGACTCACCTCCTATTAATTCAAGATATCTAGATGCTCATCAATGAGCCGAAAGACATTATCCACAAGCTCATCAAGATGCATGGTCACAACATGAGGACCAAAACAACACATCTAGTGAAGCTCATGTCAATGCAGTGCATGCCAATGATTGGTACAAACATTCAAGACCAAGTTCCCTGCTAAACACAACTTCAAGATATACAAGTGAGAGGCTAAAAATAATTGAGCGGGAAAAACAAGCTGCAGAAAATGAACGAGCTACAAAAGAAGAAAAACTTAGGTTCCTAGAAGAGGAAAAATGATCCTTGTTGGACATAGAGAGAAAAGCATTCCAAGAGGAACAAGATAGGATATTGGCCCAATAACTCAACAATCAATTCAACAATAGGGGTACCAACAATGGAACCAACTCTCCACCATCTACTCCCTAAACAACTCCAAGAATTAGAAGGAGGTCAAGGACCCCTTCAAGATCACCTAGTCCTAGAGATAGAAGGACTTCTCGACATGCACATTATAGGAGACATACACCTCCTAGACTTTTAAGACAACCCTCCCAACAAGCTCATCATAGCTCTCAACATGGAGGAAGTAATGTCAACCTTGATACTATTGATTTCATGACAAGGCAACAAGAACCACTATTCCAACAATATGTGGAGAAGTATGTTGAGAAAAATAAGGATCAATTCTTGGAAAGCTTGATCAACAAGGGTGCAAGGGTCCCATACAACTTTGATGTGGATAGAAAAATTAAGAAGTGAAACCCTTCAACTAATGAGGTGATTAAGCAGATGTAAAAGACTATGGAGAAAATGATGGCTCTAAAGAATACCTTCAACTTGGACTCCATATGTCCCAATCCCATTGAGAAGAGTGTGGTTATGGTAGATTTTCTTAGAAAGGTTGAAATCCCCACATATGAAAAATATGATGGTAGTGGTGACCCCCATGACCATGTACGATAGTTCTATATCATGAGTTTTGAATTTCATCATGAAGACTCCTACCTTATGAGATTATTCCTGAGGAGCCTTAAAGGCCAAGCTATGGAGTGGTTTACTAACCTTACCCCTCTTATTAAAACATTCAAAGAACTTGTCCAAAGGTTTGTGCAACACTTTGCATATAATCTATCAAGGTCGATCACCATGCTTGATTTGTGCAAGCTAAAACAAAATCAAGGGGAACCCTTTGTGACATTTTTACAAAGGTTGAGATGCTTATGCTCCAAATATTCTAGGACCATCCCTAAGGAAGAAAGGATTGCAATAATTGTGAGCAATCTAGTGCCAGAATTAAGATATGAAGTTAGAAAAATGGTCTTTAATTCTTTTGACACTATGGTAGAAACTGCATGTCGCATCAAGGATGTTCTAGAAGAACAAGGTATTTTGGCCAAAAAAAGTAACAACAACAATGGCTCAAATAGTAACAACAACAATAAGGATAAGAATAAATCATATTGGAACAAAAATAAGCAAGTAGTCAATGACGGAGTTGTTGACTCTCCACAACCTAAGGAACAAGAAGTTCTTAATCTATCTAATGCAGTGCAAGCTATGAATCTGCAGACATCCTTAGATCATCAAGAGCACAAGTCCAAGTATCAAGATAAATCTAAGTCAGGAAAGAGGAAATTGACTAAGCTTGGAGACTCTTATGCAAATTTTTTAAGACCTTGATTTCTCATAATTTGGCACAACCTCAAGATCCTACAAAGTTTCATATATCGGATCCTAAACCTTATTGGTGGAATGAGAAAGCTTACTATGTATACCACAATGGGATTGGACATGACATTAAAAATTGTTTTAAACTTAGACATCTTTTTCAAGACCTTATTGAGACTGGGAAATTACAGGTTGATGGGTTGACTACAAATGCAGACCACAAGGCCTTTAAGGAGCCCTTTCCTAAATATGAGAAGGGGGAGCCTTCTAAAAATAAGAATGGCAAGGCTGCAATCAATTATACCTATACAGCTATAGAAAATGTCATCAATATGCTGGAAGTTGTGGACAATGATGTCAACATGATGAGGAGGAAAGATCCCTATGGTTATGATGTAAACTCACCTCCCATATTTGATGAAGAACCCATTGTTGTGCTTAGGGGTCCTCAATCTTGAAGGTCATCTCAGCCTCTCAATGTTGTTACTAGGAGTCAGTCCCAAGGTCCTATTGTCATTAGAGGTCTTAATTCTAACAAATCCAAGAAACTAGTGTCCAAAAGTGTCCCTTCCAAGTCTACAGTTGGTCCTAATATGAGTTACAACCTTGTTGATCAATTACAGCGAACACTAGCACAGATTTCCATTTTTGAGCTCTTAGAATTGTCTCCTAGACACAGGAGTGTCCTTGAGGATGCCTTGTGAGCCGCTAATGTTCCTAATGACATAGATGTTGATCAATTCTAGAACATGGTTAATCACCTTGCTAGCCCTCATTACCTCACATTTTGAGAAGAGGATGATAAAGCATTAAGTCATCTACACAATTTAGCCCTTCATATCGAGGTCATGATCCATAAAACCCGTGTTAGGCATGTGTTAATAGATGGGGGTGTTGGGCTTAATATTTGTTCTTTGAGTCTATTGAAAGCTTTGGGATATTTTGAGAAAATAATCAACACTAGGAAGAAGATCACAATTAAAGCCTATGATGAAGCAGAGCGAAGCTTTAAGGGATTGGTTGTTCTTCCTATTAGGATCAGTCCTATGGAAAAGGACATTTTGTTCTAGATTGTTGATGCTAGACCTTTGGCATATAATATCTTGTTGGGTAGGCCATGGATTCATGAAATGCAAGTGGTGTCATCTATCTACCACCAATGTGTTAAGTTCCCTTACAATGGAGTTGAAGTATGCATACTAGGGGATAGCACATTATCTGTTAATGTGATTTCAGCTAGCTCTCATGTCCCTTTGAATAGAGAGGCTGATAATTTTGATGCTGCTCTTGAGCAATGTAAAAGTAAGTTTAAATCCATAGCCCTTGCCATGGGAGACTACCAAATGGATTCCTTCACAAAAATGCCAATCTCACCTAGGTCTTATGGAAAACCTTCACTTGAGAAGAAACCTTCATCCTTAGCTATGACCTTGTTTGGAAAGTTTGTAGAATCCTCAGTACCTATTCATGAGGATAAAGAGGAGGTAGCCATTAGAGATTGGATATATAGAGAAGCAAAGTATCAACACAATGAGAATTTTGCACCATCTCCTAAAACCTATGGGAGAGGGTATATTTTGGTTAAAAACATGGGCTACCTAGGTCATGGCCCTCTCAGTCACATGTTAGATGCCAAGGTTGAACCAATCAACCATGCTCTTTTTGGTCATAGGACTAAGTCAACAATCAGCCTAGGCTTTGATCATGAAAAGAAGACAAGTGTCCCTATCCTAGCTATGATGGATAGTGACAGTGACTCAGATTATACACCCAATCTTCAAAACTAGCAAGACATGATTGATGATTGGGTGCCTTCCACCAATCTCCTTTGGGGAGATTCAGATGATTCAGTAGTTGAAAATATAGACACCAGAGAAGGTGATACCCTTCAAAATCTTGAAGCTTCTACATCAAGGCATCCTAAGCCTTCTTGGTGTAAACATCCCAGCAGAGATTCAGAAAAAAATTTGCATGAGTTTGAGTGGGACTCTCTTTTAGATGAAATAGTTGATTTGGACATGGATATTGTTCATACCCGATGTGACCAATGAGCCTAGTGTATGACTCAAGGATTGGAGTCCTCAAATTTCCTCAACAGATGACACTTCATTTGGTAGGATGAGTCCTAATTTGGGTATCTTAGAAGGAGACTTGACAGATCCTAACTATGCAATCACCAGAGATAATGCCTTTAATATCAATAATGTTGAACTAGTCATTGACCTACCCCTTGTAAACTATCATTTGATTGATTGGTCACAACTTTGTCAAGAGCCTCAGCTCCTCACTTTTCATAATGACTACAAGATAGTCTACTACTTGAATGCTCTTGAACCCGTAGTCTCTTCCACCAGTGAACCTACAACAAGTATGACAGAGCTAGATATTAAGTACCTCAGTCAAAAAATAAAAGAAATGAAACAAAAGAAAAATGGTTCTGATGGTGAAAACCACTTTGTGGCGGTGTCAGAACCCAAAATAGTAAAAATAAAAGACGTATCCGAAGGTGAAAACCTCTTTGAGGTGCCTAAGGATGGGGGTACTTAATAACTTGCCAAGTTATTTCCAAGATAGGTCATTAGTTCTTATTGAGCCTACACAACTAGTAAATTTGAATATGAAAGAGGCTCCACAAGTGATACATCTAGCTCAGTCTCTATCAGTGCAAGAAAAAGAGGCATACACAAAGTTCTTACAAAAGAAGAAAATCAATTTTTCTTGGACATATTCAGACATGCCAGGGCTTGACACTAACCTCATTATGCATCACTTATCTATAGCTCTAGGAATTAAACCAGTAAAATAGAAGTTGAGGAAAATGCATCCTCACATAGCTCTCCTTGTTAAGGCTGAATTAGAAAAGCTCTTAGAAGTAGGATTTATTAGAGCTATCGACTATGCCGAGTGGATCTCAAATATTGTTCCAGTTTCAAAACATGATGGGTCCATTCATGTATGCACAAACTTCAGAGATCTTCACAAAGCTTTCCCAAAGGATGACTTTCCACTCCCTAACATAGACATGATAGTGGATATGACTACAGGCTATGAGATATACTCTTTAATGGATGGTTTTTCTGGTTATAACCAAATAAAAATAGCTCCTGAGGATCAAGAAAAGATAGCCTTCACATGTGCATCGGGAACCTATTGTTGGAACATCATGCCATTTGGCTTAAAAAATGTAGGAGCCACATACCAAAGACCTATGACCACAATATTTCATGATATGATGCATAAAAACATGGAGGATTATGTGGATGATACCTTCGCCAAGTCTACGCAAAGGGATACACACCTAGAAGATTTGGGAGTAATTCTAGATCGAATGGAGCAGTTTCAGTTAAGATTGAATTTGAAAAAGTGTGCATTTGGGGTTACCTCATGTAAACTTCTAGGATTCATAATTTCAGCCAAAGGAATAGAGGTGGATCCCGAAAAGGTTCAAGCTATATTAGATATGCCACCTCCTAAGAACATTAGTCAAATGAGAAGTCTTCAAGGATGACTCCAATCCATACGGAGGTTTATTTCACAGCTTGTAGATAGAGCACAACCATTCAACAAGATGTTGCATAAAGGAGCCACATGTGCTTGGAATGAGGATTGCCAAAAGACCCTAGATCAAATAAAGAAATACTTGGCTAATCCTCCAATTTTAATGCCTCCTATCCCAGGAAAACCATTAATTTTGTACATCTCAGTGATAGAATCTTCCTTGGGGGCATTGTTGGCTCAACTTGATGATACTAGGAAGGAAAGAGCCATCTACTACATTAGTCATACTCTAGTATCTTATGAGATCAATTATAATAGTATTGAAAAGTCTTGTCTTGCGGTAGTGTTTTCTTCCCAAAAGTTGTGACACTACATGCTTGCCCATACTATACATCTTGTTGTAAAAATTGATCCTCTTAAGTATTTGCTTAGTAAGGCTGCTCTCACGGGTAGACTTGCTAAGTGGATGATGGTTTTGTCAGAATTTGATATAGAGTACATTGAGCGTAAGGCTATAAAAGGGAAAGCTATTACAGAACAACTTGCTAATTTCCCAGTCAAGGATAGCATGCCTATTCAAGTGGAATTCCCAGATGAGCATATCATGTACATGACCAAGCGTACCTAGAAAATGTTCATTGATGGTTCAAATATGCAAAATGGATCAGGAGCTGGAGTATTGTTTATTTCTCCTCATGGGTACAACATACCTAAGTCTTACAAACTTTTGTTTCCATGCACAAATAATATTGCAAAATATGAGGCTCTAACCAATGGACTGAAGATGCCTATAGAGTGGAATATAACAGAGTTACATGTCTTTGGGGATTCACAATTAATTATCAACCAAGTAAATGAAGAGTACCAAACTAAGGATGATAAGCTGATACCTTACAAAAATATGGTTGATTCATTGTGACGTTACTTCACATTTGTGACATTTCAACAGATCCCTAGAGCATAAAACAAGGCAGCAGATGCTATGGCTACACTAGCTTCACTCCTTCAATTGGAACAACACAAATCAAGATTTGAATTCCTGGTGGAAGAACTACATCACCCCATTTTTTACTCCTCAAACAACCATGTCATTTGTACCTTGGTTAGCCATGACTCATCTTGCTATGGTGCTATTTACTCATATCTCTATGATGGAATCATCCCTGATACATTTAACCATTCTAAAAGAAGAAACCTTGTTTGTAATGCCTCTCGCCACACCCTTATCTCTGGTGATCTGTATAGGAGGGGTTTACATGGGACACTTCTTAGGTGCTTGGAAAAGGATGAGTCTAACCAAGCATTAGTTGACATTCATGAGGGCATTTGTGGAGGACATTCTAATGGTCTTTCCATGGCCCGAAGGTTGCTTAGGGCAGGGTATTATTGGCCCACAATGCAGATGGATGCTATAGCTTTTGCCAAGTCTTGTGAAAAGCGTCAGAAACATGGAAACCTGATTCATGCTCCGGGTAGGGAGCTTATTCCTTCTATTTCTCATTGGCCATTTCAACACTAAACCTTTGACCTTGTTGGGTAGATTCATCCCAACTCATCAAGTGGACATAAATTCATTATTACTATTACTGACTACTTTACCAAATGGGTAGAAGTCGTTCCACTATTTGTTGCTTTAGGAAAGACAATCTCTTTGTTCATATTGAATCACATCATTTTTTAGTTTGGGATACCTTCTGAGATAATCACTGACAATGGTGGTTATTTCAAAAACAAGGACCTTACACACCTCTACAAGAAATTCAAGATAAAATAGCATTGGTCCTCCATTTACTTCCCACAAGGAAATGGACAAGCAAAGGCTTCTAATAAAACCATTCTTAAGATTCTCCATAGAATAGTTCACAAGAATGGTAGGGACTGGCACTTACAGATCAATCCATCCTTATGGGCTTACATAATGAGTATACGTACTCCCACAGGGGCTACTCCTTTTGCCCTCACTTATGGCACTGAAGTAGTATTACCTTTAGAAGTAGAGATCCCTTCACTTAGAGTCTCTCTCAAAGGTTTGATAACATATGACAATTATCATGCCATTAGGTTACAAGACTTAGAACTTCTAGATGAGAAGTGCAAGGCCTCATTTGATCATATGAGTGTATCAGAAGTGTATGTCAAAAGCATTCAACAAGAAGGTTCACCCTAGAGAGTTTCAAGTAGGTGATCTTGTTTTGCGAGAAAATCCTAAGAACCAACAAAATAGAGAGCAAAAGGGTAAGTTCGAACCTAATTGGCTTGGGCCATATGTCATCACAACTACTTTTGGGATAGGTGCTTACTTGTTATCTGATGAGGATGGAGAACAACTCCTTGATCCCATCAATGTTTTGCACCTCAAGAAGTTCTATCCATGATGCCTATTTAGTCTAGGGGCATCCTTTGTACATATTTTATGATCCTCAGAAAATTCCAAAAAAATTCATATATGATGCTAAAAAAAAATCCTAAAAAGAATATAAAGTCCTGAAAAAATTCAAAAAAATTCAAAAAGTGCCTTGGTGAAAACCTAGAAACAGGTGCCTTGGTAGCAAAAATACAAAAAAAATAAAAAAATAAAAAAGTATCCAAGTGGTGAAAACCTAGAAACAGGTGCTACTTGAGGGCTTTGAACCCTTGTCTCTTGGCATGCATCCTCGACACTTAACCATTCTCCATCATGCCTTGACCTTATTTGACTTGGTCTAGAATTGGTCTTTATTTTTGTCTAGGGGGCATACCTATTAGCATAGGTCCTTTAGGTGCATTTGTCTCTTGGGGCATTTCACAAATAGGTGTTTTTCAACACCACCCCCAACTGTGTTTTTTTAAACACTACCCTAGCGTTGAGTGTTTCTCAGCACTTATCAGATGTCTTACCCACTAGTCTAAGTATGATGCGATATCGCTCATTAGAAAATTTGATACTCAAAGTTTGACTCTATGACCAACACACACACACACTTAAACAATCAATTCAATTGAGATATGTTGACTTTATTTTTCTTTGTGTGTTGTCTATGAGAATTTCTTTGATGAGTGGTCTCTCCCTAAGAAGTTTTCAATGATGCATAGCTAGAAGATTGAGAGTATGAGAACATGTTTTATTTCTTTATCTTCTTGTGGGTATATTTCGTTGATCCTAACTGTCATGAGCATTTATGCTGGTCCTACTTGACACTAGGGATTGACAAGGTATTATCCTTGACTGTTTTGTGAGTGCATGCTTATAGCTACCCTGACTTTCATGTGTCTTGGTACAAGCATAATCTCACCATAACAAACTTAGGTAATCTCACTGCACTAGTCATCTTGACCTACACGTCTTTGGTGCCTAGGTGGGATTCCCACATCTCTATCTGATATAGATCATATTCATATTCACATAGTCATACTAGTGTGTATTATATGATCTTATGATGCTACCAATAATGCTCAATGATGATAATTAGATGTCTATAAGCATTGTGACCTTGCAAGTCAACCACTTTTCATAGTAGCTTGCATTTTTAGGTTCATGATTAGATTAGTTTTGCATCTTGCATATGGAGAGAGCTCTCATTTTTATCTTTCGAGGACCTACTGGTCAACTACGCTCATTCTTCCCATTCTTGATCATGTCTTCCACTCCTTGTCTTTCATCTCAAACCTATTCCAGTTCATCACAAGGGGTTAATCATATCATCATATCTATATCTCAAAAATGTCATTTTCAGAAACATGAGTCTACATCATACACATGAGAATCAAACATACATCTATCAAAGAAAATATACATGGGCATTTATAACATACATTTTGAGCAAAATGACAAGACAATACATAAATTGATACATCCATCACAAGTGAGACAAATGCACATGATATATCGAACATCCAGTAATCTCATATATCTATAACAATGTCAGCATACAATATATAGAATGAGATCCCAAAATTTGGATCAAAAGTCTCATGATATGTCCAAAACATCTAAACCTAAGCCCTAAACCTAGGACTCGCTGCCACTAGCTCGAGGACCTGGTGGTGAAGGAGGTGGTGCCACATTTGGTACTACATCTGATCTACCCACTATTGCTGAGTAGGAAGGAGCCCTCTAGCCTACTGGTACTGCATGTATGTAGAGACCATGATAATATGTGGCTCACACTACCTCTCTTTGTCTCTCTACAAGGGCAACCTGTAGGGCTCTCTCCCACCGCTGTCTCTACCCACTGATCAGTGAGATGCTTCTCTCTAACTGCTATGGTGATCCTAAGCTACTGTATCTCAGCCTCCAGAGCCTGTATCCTGGCTCTCAGGTCCTCTCCTCTCGTAGGCTGATCCTGCTGCACCTCTGCCTGTCAGCGAGTGGGTCTTGCCTCATCCTCAAGAGTCACTGATCTCTAACCTTGTGACCATTTTTGGCCACCTAATCCAGATCCATCACCTCTCTCCATCACCCTCCCTCTCCCTCTCCCTCTCCCTCCATTCCCTCCATCTCCTCCATTGTCCCCATCATCCCCACCCTCAGCTGCCAGTTGTACATCAAGAACAGTGAATCAAGGGAAGGGAACCCTCCATTGCTCAACCCTTTATGCTACATCAAATCCTACATTAGCCATATCAGGAAGGTACTCCCAAGGCTCCCTCCTAATGCCATTTGTCTCTGCAATGGCTAGCTAATAATCTAACATGGGTAGCCACCCATGTCCCTCCTCATCCCTAGACCTCACATAAGTGGTGGTTTATGTAGAGACTCGTTGTTGTTGCTTGAACTATCACCATACCCAAGTAATGCAAAATCTCTCAACTATCTCTACATGTCATCCTACTAATGGCCAACTACATAGCATGTAGCTCAGCTCATCCTCTGCATCACTCCAGGACTCAACCTCCCTGTATGGCCTCCATGTGAAGGAGGTCATCTCATCCAGGATTCATCTGTAGTGTGTCACATCCTTAGTATGGACATGTGATATATACCCTTCATACCTGTATATGTATGGATATCTTTTCTCTCTCAGCTAAACCTTGGGGCACACCATAGCGATGTGCTCCCAAGCCCACACCTGTGCCACAATGGCACCACAAGCCCATGTCTGACCATCCCTGTAGATGATCTCATGTAACTCATGATACATCTCAATGAGCATGGCAGGTCCCCATGCCATACACCAAGGTCTGCCTTCCAAGTCAACTAGTAGTCTACTCCATCCGAGAGGGAATCCCTTTTGACTGCGATTAGTCATCAGAACCTATGAGATGATAGAGGCAATAATGCACAGCATTGGGAAGTCTCTGCCAAAATCATCCATCAGTCACTCCCAACTGACATGTCTATCAATGATAGTGACATCCTAAAACATGCCCTAGATAGCATGTCGGCCCTCAATGGCACCCTGATCATAGTATACCTGTGCCAGCAAACAATCATGTTAGTTTTCATCATATGGAAACATTACACTTAAATGATTATATCTTCAAGCATGATTATACTTATAGGCTCGTCATGGCATGGTACTCTAAGAATCCTATAGACATCCTCTAATGTGATGGATGCCTCTCCTGTAGGCAAATGGAAGGTGTTGTGCTCACTATGCCATCTCTTAGCAAGAGTAGTCAACAACCCATGATCAACCTAGATATAAGGGAACCACACCAAATATCCAAATCCCATCGCCCTCAAGTCAGCCTTGCCCAGATCATCAAGATCTCGGATGCACTTCAGTCCCACAACCTTCGGTGCTCTGATGAGTAATGCTAGAAAGTGCTCTTGCAAACCATTAAACCAAGCTAGATGTCAGTACATATCATGATGAATGTCTAAAAATTAGTACAAGACATATACAATGTAAAATTGTCTAGACCCATGTCATTTTTGCTCAAAAATACTTTAAAATATCAAATTTTTAACTTGGGCAATACTGCTTTTGGAACAAGTATCATGTGATACTTCTCCCTATAGTAGTGTGATATACCTTTGATTGTGTAATAATTTTCCAGGTATCATGCGATAGTTCACCAGTTATCATGCGATACTAGTGTCTACACACGTGTGATACATCTGGGACCCACGAAGTATTGCATGATATTTCTCTCTACAGGGTGCAATACTTCTAAAGTATCACGCGATACATCACCCGGTTCTTGAAATTTGAAATTTGAAAATTTGAAAATTCTTCAAAAAATGTGCTAAATATATATTAAATGCAATCAAAGACTCAAAAGTGGCTAGTTTTTGAGAAATGTATCAGGGCACTATACTAAGGAGGCTGGTTATGCAACCGACCGCACTTGAATCTATGTTTGTGGATTAGAACTATTGCTTGTTGGGCCATTTTCTCTCTTTGAGCTCCTAAAATTCTCAAATAGCTAAATGACAAATGATTTTGAAAATGACACTTTTTGACCTAATTTTCAAAACACCTCAGAATTGCGTGAAAATTGCACCTCTAGCTAATTTTGACATCCTGGATCCATTTTGGGACTCGAAATCAAAATCCAAGTTAATATTGATAGTCAAAATCACATTTAAAAATTCCCCCTCTTCTACGTAGTTGGTTGACCATTTGAGGCCTGATCCTTTGATCTTCGCTGGGGCATCTTCATTCTTTCACCCCCATCTCTTTCAAACTCCTAGTCTTTCATTCATTTTCATTCGCTTCATCTCTCTAAGGTTTTGACTTCATCTTTATCCTATATCCTTTTTAGTCAAACCTAGTCACTGGGGCATGTTTTCAATGCCTAATGGTTATCCTGTTATCCTTTATCTTTGATTATGATTTCTAGTGATTTCATCATCTTTTATCAATTTGCTGGTCTCCTCTACCTGATTTTGATTTTGATTCCGAGGGCGCAGTACCTATTAGATTTAATCCTTGATTTTCTTGATTCAGCTATCTTTTTATGAGCTTTCGCTCAGCTTGAGATTTTTATCTCTTATTTTGGATGTGATCCCAAAAAGAACTCATGTCCAGAATCTTTTATTTATTTTGTTCGGGCGTGTTCCCAAAATGAACACATGTCTGAGTTGTTTTGTGATCCCAAAATGAGCTCACATTTCAATTCTTCTTTGACCACATGTGTTCCCAGAATGATCACACATTAGTCAAAGAGGGGCAAATGTATGCACCCTAAAATGGTCATCTAGACTTTGGGCCCCCATTTAGCAATTTATCAAATCCCTGAATCAATATTTTCAAAAATCAGCATTTTTGCAATTGTATCAATTTCTTTGATCAAGTCCTATTTTATCATTTTCAATTATCTTCCTTGGGCTAACCATTTTTTCCTAAGTCTTTTATTTATTTAAAAAGGAATATTTCCTCCCTTTCATTAAATAAAAAGCCCCCACTTTCCCTCTTATCCTAAGTTGCACACATAAAGTATTATTCTTATTTTATAAAAAGGGAAAAAGAACTTTTTGTCTCATATGGACACAAAAGTCAACTCTTATTTTCTCATTGGAGGATACTTGTGCACATGGATTGCTTCTCTTTCAAGCTCCACCATTGATTAAGTCTTTTTCCTCTTAATCTCCATGGTCCATTCCTTTTCATTTCTTATAAAAGAAGAGCTCTCTTCCTCATTTAGGATCAATCTCTTTTATGCTAATGTTATGTTGTAGGTTTTCTAGGTCGTTTGGAGCTCTTTGAAGACATTCTTGCATTCAAGTTTTGAAGACATTGTTGTTGCATTTCATTTATCTTGCTTTCTCATTAAGCCTATTAGCTCTAGTTGAGAGCAATTTTAAATCTTGCAACTCCATACATAGAGACCTATGGATCAATTTTTGAGACCTCATTCTTGAATGTTCTTGATTGTAAGGATTCATAGAAGTGCACTAATTTTGTGTGTACAATTATAATGATTGAATGTTATATTTAAAAAATTGATGAACAAATGAATGAATGTTATTAGATGTTAATGGGGAATGTAGAGTGATGTTAGGGTGGGGAGGGGCCAAATGAGCTTCCACCTTCATGTGGTTGGCCTTGTTAAGTAGAGAATATTAAACTATTCTTGAAACCAAGTGAAGATCAATCTAAACCAATGACGTAGATTCAATGGTCAAAAACACCTACTTCTTATTCCATATTATTTCTCATTCACTTTAAGAAATATTTTACTTGTAAAATATTTTGTTAGTCATTATTTTCAAATCATTTTCTACTTGGGCTATATTTTTAGTATTCTAAGAGTTGTCTTTGTTAAGTTTTTGTAGGGCATATGTTCATTTTTTATGACGTTAACTCATGTTGATTTATTATTTGGTTTATTTTTAGTCCATTATATGTTACTTGGAAAAAAGGCATAAATGGTGGAGAGCCTCAACTAAGAGGATGCATTGGCACTTTGGAACGTCGAGATCTTTTTACTAGATTTAAGGATTATGCACTAACAAGGTCAGTGTTTGAATATGGTCACTTGCATTCTTTCCCTACAATCTTGTAATATTAATTAAATTTATATATATTCTTAATATTAGTACAAATAATGTTTCATATCTCATTTTGATATAAATATTAGTAATATTAGTAAACTACCATCTCTTTAAGAAAATATTATTGGATTTAAATTTTTTGCAAGGGTAACTTGTATTGATAGTTGATGTGGAATTTGATATGTATGTATATGATCAAAACAATGTAATTTATTTGAAGTGAAATAAAACATAATAAAAAATGACATGGTTGTGTAAAGATTTCAAAAAAATCACAAAAATCATGGCTACCTTGACTTACACCAAGATTCTGTAGAAACTATCTTGTGTTGTCAACAATGCCAATATAAACGAAAATTGATAGAATTTGGCATAAAGATCTAACTCAATCCTTTCTTATTTATGTAATTGTGAATTTTATTACCCTGATGTAGAGATTCTAATCAGGCACATGCAAGGAGATCACTGGAAATGGTAACCAAGTTGGATTTAACACAAGTGAATTCTACCAACCTAAACAGCTTCAGGAGTAATGAAATGTAATTTAAAAGTTGGAAGGTAGTCACTGAAATCCTTGCCTCCTTTCACCTTCCCTGCATAAAAACATATAGGCCCAGGTAATACAAGGCAAGGATTTTCTTACAACTCACATTAAACATAGAAAGTGGGAGAGCCTAGGAAATAATTGGTTCTTCAAGACAAAGATTTTTTGAACGCTAAGCACTGTATAGGAACAGTCAATAAAAGGACTGAAATTCTTTGTTTTTAAGACTTCAAAACAATATAATCAGTACATGGAATGATCAAAACTTATAATACCGATCAATGAATTCTTTTCCTATCAATGTTGCATTGAATAGATAGTTTAATAATATAAACACCAGATTGTGTCTTCACGAGTAGAGAAGTGACTATTTGTAAAGAATTAAAAGTTTATTGCTTGGTAGTTCATTACATTGTCTTCTTCAACCATACAAACCTCCCCACAACTTCTAAGACTCCTCTCCCAAAAAATACATGTACAAAACTAGCCAAAATACCCTTACAAACTAATTTTCAACTTCTTCTTAACCTGCACAGTCAGTTATACAACTGTTATAGTTAGTTATTCATTTGCGTTGTTGTCTAGTTGACAACTAGTTGTCAACTTCGACCACTTTAATCTTTCTTGCATCATATTTAACCTTTCAAAAGGTTTTAGGTTCCTATCCTAATCCCCTAAACTCCTTAAACCTCTACTAGACCCTCATTTATCCCTTTAGGCCATAATTGCATAAAAATGCAATTTTACATCTTTTTGGCATCTTTGCACTTTGAAGTGCAATTACATGATAATAATAGAATCAATGGCCATATAACAAGTGTCCTTGACCCTTACATAAATCCTTGGATCACTCAAGTGACATCAAGGTTACAACTAGCCCATCCAATGCCATTCAATGGCTTACAATGCATTATTTGTGATCCCAAACCCAAATTACAACCCCAACACTAGTTCTAACACCTTCCCCTACATCCATAGAGACATTATAAAATATATAATCAAATCTATTATTTGGTTTCTTTTCACTCCATTATCAGCTCATAGTTTGTTTCCTTCATTATCCTTGTTACTTGGAAAAAAGGCGTAAATGGTGGAGAGCCTCGACTAAGAGGATGCATTGGCACTTTGGAAGCTCGAGATAGTTTTACTCAATTTAAAGATTATGCACTAATAAGGTCAGTGCTTAAATATGGTCACTTGTATTCTTTCCCTACAATCTTGTAATGTTAGTAAACTACCATCTCTTTAAGAAAATATTCTTAATATAGTCAAATTCATGTATTTCCTTATGTATGAAATGGAAGTTTTATTTGGCTAGTCTACTTGATGATTTGACTCTTGACTTGTATGTGTGTCTTTATAAGTTTTTAGATAATTGCTTATGTTACATGCTTGTAGAAAATGTAGTCTTTACTTTATGCAAGATCCATAAAAATTAGAAAGGTTGACATAGAGGGCGACTCAATGGATTTTATGAATACCATGGAAATCCACTATGCTCTCAATTCGAAATATAATATTTTGTTTAAGATGATAAGATTTTATATTTTAAATGAAAAATTAATCATTGTCACATGTACAAGGAGAAGCAAAATTGACTGCATATTTTCTTTAAAACTATACCATAAACCGAGTGTTGAAGGAGGTCATTTCAAATTCCATGAAATTTTTGGAAGGACTCATTAATCACAATGACATTAACAAAGATATATTGGTGACTAGTTTATGGAAGAAAGAATGTATTCCCAATGCTTAAGCCCAATATGGTCTTTGACATAATGATATCCATGTATCCCCTTATATCTTTTGATTGTAATAATTTTATTCTTACACTCAATGTCTCCTCGAGTCTTTTCACTAGTTTTGGAGGTTCTTCTTTTGATGACATACTCCTTGAACACCATTCTTGAAATATGCAAGTCCCAGTTGGATCACAATTCTAGATGCTATTTAGACATGCTTCCTAATCACATTATACTCGTCTCTTGAGAGATACATAATGGAAACATGTGCATACTATATCTATTTTCATCAAAATTTGTTTTCCCCTACACAGATCAGGTGAACTCAAGAAGTGATCCATTCAATTTCAAATTCCAATCACTATAATATATTAATAGATTTGATAATATATTTTATTTTTATTTTTAAAAAGAATTTTATGTCACTTTTTGAACAGCCAAAGAATATACTTTCGACAAGAATGCTATACACTCGACGAATATTCTAACCATACATCATCACTATTTTGACAACGACAGATCCATCGATAATTCGACAACTATAGATGTCACATTTTCAATGAACATATTATGTGTTGAATAATTGATGAAAAAACTTCAACAATAGTTATGGTTGTTTGGCCAAAAAATTTGCATCTAAAAATAAACTAATCCTCATCAAAATTCAAGCTAAAATTTACTAGTGATTGAAAATGAAATGCCAAGTCTAGAAGTTGACAAGGATAAGACTCCTCGGGGCATTAAAGGGATTGGAAGGGTAGACAAGGGTAAGACTCCTCAGGGTAGTGAAGGGATTGGAAGGCTAGACAAGGTTAAGACTCCCCAAGGAAGTGAAGGGATTGGGAGGCCATCAAAACACCCAAAACATAGAGATACTACAATAAAGGCTTTCTTTGGAATTGTCAACATTTATTCTGCATCAAATTCTGCAATTGCAAGTGCAAAATCCATTCATAGTAGCTCACCAATACCACCACCACAAGCTGGGGTTGTCATTGAGTTAAATCAAAATGCATCAAATGTGGATAACAATGGTGGCACAACAGAAGATGTTATAAGGGATACGTAGAACCAGTTGGATGAAAATGTTAGCAATGAATATAATATTGGTGTTGGTAGGAAGAAAATAAAAAGGAAAGTAAAAATAGGGCGGGAGTGGGAAATGACAATAAATTTTAAGGTTGATTGGGTAGAAAAGTACTAGTTCATTGAACCAGTCCAAAACAATGATGAACAACCAACAAAAGGTAGGTGTAATATTTGTACTTAGAAAACTAAAAAAGAGAACAAGTTGCCACAAAAGATGGACATTATAGAAAAGAATATTGGTAAGGTTTATGAAAAAAAAACCATATACGGACAATAAATATTAGTACTAAGATAGAAATCAAAGGAAGAATGTCTTCATGTTAAGTATGCCATAGAATATGAAGATCATAACAAGATAATGATAGTAATTGCTAGTAGTGGAAATCCAATCAAGGGTGGGTTTAAACATGTAGCTAATGAAGTAAACCTGGAAAAGACCATTCAGATGAGTGTTTTTTTTCATATTTTGTCCAGAGGGTGTCCTATGAGAGACTTCTTAGAATATGGGTTAATTTATTTATTTTTTAGAGATTTCCTCACTATCCTATGTCACATTGGTCAAGAAACATTGGATGGAAAATGGAAAACTGTCTTGTTGAGGTGGAAAAGAAAAATTTATAGGAGAAAGTAAAATAGTCTAGATTCATTTCATTATCCATAAATAAAGTTACTGCAGTAGATAACACTGATTGGGTCTGTATGCATGTGTATACAATAAAAGAACATGTTCGCCAAGCTCATCTACTTCGTGTTCATAAAATGAGGGGTAATTCAACAAAAAAAAACTTATATTTTTTTTGAAAAAATGTCGGAGATAAACAAACTGATGCACATATATTTCACAAAAAATTAATGAATTGGTGAGAGAGTTTTCAAAATGTGCAGATTGCAATAAACAACCAATTGAAGAAATTTTAGATTCAGCTAATCTTAAAAATCAATGTAGACAATTTTCATCATGTATGAAATCATAGTTGAAAATCATGGAGAATCTATTTGAACTCGGTGCAATAACCAGGCTTTGGAAAAGGATAGAGAAGATTGAAGTATTGTGTGATTCAATATCATAATATTTCAAACTTGCTGATTTATGTCAAACAATGATATTGGGATTAGTGGAAGATGAAATATTTTTCAGTGCATTGTGGTTTTTGAAATCAAAGATAAAAAAAAAAACTAGACAAAAATTTAGAAGCTTGCTTAAGGTTGTTTCTAACTCAATACATGTTAAATATTTTCCTTCTGATAGGATATTGGAATTTGGAATTCCATGCGTGAATGAAGAGGTTTTTGAAGTAGTTTAAAACATGGTGGTGCTACTGCTAGTTTTGAGACAAACAATGGATCTCGGTCGCAGACTCAGAATGAAGATGAAGAATATTTTTATTTTGAATACCCGAATCATACTAAAGAGGAACCTTTTACTACTAGTAAATTTAGGGAGATGGATTCCATGTAGGATTTAGAAGCATCAAAATGCTCACTGAGTCAGTTAAGTGAATTAGTAATTTAGCATTCACTAAACAGATAATAGGTATTTATAGAGAATCACAATCTACAAATACTTCATATACTGTACGTCTTGAATCTTGACTCATATTAATAATTACATTTAAAATTTATAAAACTATTGTTCATGATTTTTTTAATTTTAAGTATAATGTATAATGTTATTTTTCATGTTAATATATTGAAATTTTAAGTATAAAGGAAAGGCTAAATTCAAAACTTGAAAATAATGCATATAACACTATTTGAAAAAGGGTGTTCTCATTTTTATTAATTTGTAAAATGGTATAATAAAGTATTTACAATACATTACAAAAGTTACCATTTGACAGGAGAAGCCTATGTATCCCAATTGTTATAGTATCCAAAAGGTGAAAATTAGTCGATGCAAAGGCCAATAAATAATCGATTCAACTCATCTTGGAACCCCTCGTGGTCGAAGCAAGGATTCTCAAAAATAGCATGCATCTCTACCTTGTTATGTTCTACTTCCAGTTCAAACAAATCTCTTTGGTATCCTAGATAACTGGTAGCATGTTCCCATGCTACATACATGAGATGGCTCAGGACATCCTCCTAATTCTCCTTGGTGATATCCAAATTTAGTTAGAGAATAGGTTCTGGATTCTCATTTGATGATCCCTCAGCTACTGGTAGACCCATTCTCTCATCCAAAATTAGAAACAACCCTATGTTCAGTGTTATTACTTGTACTATTCTAATTTCCACTACCAAGAGTATTTAAAGAAATTAATCACCAACTTGGAAGCCACATTAAATTTTGAAGGAATGTTTCACGTAAGGTGACTTGGCTCCAAAAATAAAAATAATGAATGTTGATGAATCATAACTCATCTCCTATAAAAAATATCCTTTTTTAATGTCTAATCAAAATCTTGGCTTGGATTATGTACTAATGAATAATTTAAAACCTTTGGTAAGTCTCATTAATGTCCCTAATTATGCTTTAGTCTTCATCATTGCCAAGTTATGTAGAGTATATAAAGAAATTAATCACCAACTTGGTATTGGTAACTTTCTAGACACATTAAATTTTGAAGGAATGTTTCACGTAAGGTGACTTGGCTCTGAAAATAAAAATAATGAATGTTGATGAATCACAGGCATAACTCATATCCTGGGACCCGTACAAATTATCCTTTTTAATGTCTAATCAAAATATTATCTTGGATTATGCACCACTAAATAATTTATAATTTTAAAATTGTTGATAAGTATCATTAATGTCCCTAATTGCGCTTTAGTCAAGTCACTACCACAAAGTTATGCAAACTACAAGCATGACCTCGGAACCCCCATATCCTAGCTGCAATTTTAACTATCAAAGTTACACCAACTACTAGCTTAACCATGTTTATAACTTTGGGACCTTTATCTTTAACCATGGCCCTAACCTTGTGAAGTCACACTAACTTTCAACCAAGTCATTTCGTATCTTCATGACCTTTATCTCAAACTACCAACATAGCGGCCACAGTCACACACACTATCAACCTAATCTTTGTGTATCTTAGTGGCCTTCAACTCAAAATTGGCAACATAACCATTGAAGTCACCCACATTGTCAACCTAACCATTGTGTATCTTCATAACTGTTAGCATCAACCATTCTTTTAGGGTGTCAAAGCTACACACACTATCACCAATCACAAAAAAATGACCTGACCTTTGCATATCTTCGTAAGCGTTAGCATTGACCCTTATTTTATCCTGTTGAAGCTACACAAACTGTCAACCAAAAATAGACCTGACCTTTGCGTATCTTTATGGCTTACAACTCTAAAATGTTAACATAACCACTGAAGTTACGCACATCATCAAGCTAACTATTGCATATCTTCGTAACCATCAGCAATGACCTTCATTTTCTAGGGTTTCAAAGCTACACACACTATCACCAATCATGAGAAACTGACCTGACCTTAGCATATCTTCATAAGCATTAGCATTGACCCTCATTTTATCCTACCGAAGCTATGCAAATTATCAACCACAAACTGACCTGACCTTTGTGTATATTTGTGGCCTACAACTCCAAACTGCCAACATAACCATCGAAGTCACACACACCATCAACCTAACCATTGCATATCTTTATAATCATTAGCATTGACCCTCCTTTTAGCTTGTCAAAGCTACATAAACTGTCAAGACAAATTGGTCATCAACAAACTTGTTAGAAAATGTCATGTGACACCCAACTTGTCTTCATCTTTTTACGGGCGTACTAAATTCAATGGTCGGCTCCACATCAACTTAGCCACATGCACATGTGCCCTCTGCCAAAAGCTATTGTGCCTTTGCCAAGTGACTAAGTTAACACTAACATATAAAATCACAAATGTATCATTGTGCATCATCAATGTGGGATATGTCTTCTATGCTATTTTCTTATATATATATATATATATATATATATATATATATATATATATATATATATATATATATATATATATATATATATATATATATATATATATGACTTCTTTACTTGAACTTTTGTTGATGTTCCTACTTTTGTGAGATTGAACCCGATCCAAAAATAACTAGTATTTCCTTTCCAATATCCAATGTCAAGTGTTGGTCTCAGTCCTATGTTTTGAAGATAGTATTATTGTCTATTTTTTAATGTTTTTGACAAATAATTCACCCACAAAATTATTCTTATACTCTAGATTTTTTTTTTATTCACCAATATATCTTTTTTTAGTTTTGAATAAAAAAAAACAATTTGGATTTTTCACATAGTTTTAGGGAACCTGAATGATTCACCAATTGAGATTATTATTTTTTCATTTTAAACTAAAAAATTTCACCAATAAAATTAATATTTTCCTCAGTACTTTTACAAATTTTTACACTTTTTTTGAAGGGGGGGTTTCTTACAAATTACTTTGATGTAAACAGTTACCAAAAATAAATTTCAAAACATTCATCACTATGTGCACTAGATAAATAAAGGTTCTCAATGCATAGAATTCCTTTATAAATTAATATAAATCCTTAAGGATATAGAGTAAACATCAAATTGCAAAAAATCATGTTTTATTACTTTCTTTTAGTTGCAGTCTCTACACCCAGGAACCTTGTGTTGTGCAATGGTTAGATTCAGACTTATAAACCTTCTTTCCAACTATCCCAACCAATTTTGATCGATTTTCTTACTTGTTAAAGACTAAAAGCTCCTTAAAACTAAATTTCCTTCAAACTCCTAATTAGTCATTTGTTTTTTAATATTTGAATTTTCAAATTCAACAAAATAGCTTAATTCCTCTTTAAATCCAAAAATATTGTCCTCTAAGGACTTTAAAGGATTTCTTAAACATTCCTGATACCTTCTAGAGTCCCTAGACATCAAGTACATATTAAATCCATGATTTTAGTCCTAAGGTCCTTATTAGGACCTTTAGGACCTATTATAATTTCTTCTAATTTATTGCCACCAAGTGCCATAATGTGCTTTAATACATTATAGTTGATCATATTTGTAGATTCAAAATCTTCACGCCTCCTTGATGACTCCTTTGTGACTCCATGTGGTTGTTTGTCCTCCTAGGTGCCCCTGCACCATACTCCCCAACAATGAAACAATTCTTGTTGAAAGAATGATTCATCTTCTTCCATGGATTCATCTAATCCTTTCTTGGGTCCATCCTTTGTATAGAGATCAAATAATCTCCTAAAGTCACCTTCCTCCTTCCGTTCCAACCTGTATTCACATCATAAATTTTTTTAGTACTAAAACATGTGTTTAGATGTCCTCTCCTAAGAGAGTGTTGTTTGTATTACTACTTGTATTGTGATTGTATTCATATCCCCATCTTCCTCATATGTTGTCTTGACAATTCTACACTCCTTCACCCTTCACCTTCTTAAAAATAGGACAACTAATGGTCCCTACTTGCACACATTGCAAGTCCCAAAGCCCTACATCATTAGGAATCTCCTTCCTCTTAGACTAATGCAATTTAGTATCCAATTTCCAACCAGTATCATGCTTTCTTTGACCTTGCATATTCTTAAATATCTGATCCTCAAAATGTTCATTGTGATGTTTTCCCTATTCCAACAAACCAAAGGGTGCAACTTATACCTCTCATTACCCTTATGCACAATGTAAGTGTTTGAATAACCATCATGAATGGTTCTCCTAGAACATTTTCATGTTCTTCCTAAGACTATATGTCCACAAATCATAGGAATAGCATCACAAAGAACTTTTTCTTGATATGCACCAATAGAAAAATTCACATAGGCCCTTTGACTAACCTCTACATGCCACTTTTGGCATTAGGATGGTCAAATGGTATAATTCCTAACTTTAATATCATATCGGATGATACAAGATTTCTATGTGATCCAAAGTTTACAATAATTTTACATAACTTTCCCTTGCATAAACAATTAGTTCTAAAAATATTTACCTTTGGTTCTTGCAGTTGCTCACCTTGCCTTACCATCAAGAATTCACCATAAAGTTATAGGTTTTCTAAAAGTTTTTTTGGTTCCTTATTCTTCTCATCTTCTTGTATGAGATGTACCCTCCTATCTCTATGTTGATCTAATTCATTCTACTTAGGACACCTAAATGACTAATGCCCCACTTCATTGCAATGAAAAATACTTGATAGTGAAGATACCACTTCCTCTTCCTCCTCCAAATTTTCCACCTCTATAGCCTCCTCTTTCATCTGATGTGGATCCTTTCCCTTGTATTTGTCATTTATTTTTTGATAATATGAGTTTCTCCTTCCACCTCTTCCTCTCATGGTTCCACCTCCTCTATTATTTTATGTTTCATTATTCCTCTTTAAATTTTTCCCTTCTCTAATTGCAATTTGGAAATATTCTCCAAGGGTTCTTGGGATATTTAACCCTATCTCATCATTAATGTTGTATCTTAGGCCATTTATGTATCGAACCACCTTCTCATATTCATCTTCTACTCCTCCCCTAATGCTTAGGGTGTGAAATTTCTCAATATAGGACATAACATCCATGTCCCTTTGCTTCAAATTTTTCCTCCTCATCTTTATTTGGATTGCAAAATCTAATGGTAAAAAATGACTCTTCATCATTGTATTCATCCTCTCCCAATTTGGGATTTTGATCAATCGCCCTGCTAACCTTTCATTTTGAATGCTGGTCCACCATGTAAGGGTTGTTCTCCTTAATCTTTCTTTATCCATCTTCACCTTTCTTTCCTCTTCTATATCCGCAAGATCAAAATAGTTTTCTAGTGCTTCTATCCATCCAATCCCCTCTTTTGTAACCATCTTTCCTTGGTAGATTAGAAAATATACATATCTCCTACCACTAGTGCCATGTACTAATTTTATCAACCTCATTAACCTCCTCTCCTTAGGATCATTTTCTTCCCTATGACCCCTATCCACTTGTCCTTTATTTCATTCTTCTTCTCCTTCATTTTTTCTTCATGAACCTCTTCTCTCCTAGGTTCTCTCCACTCCTTTTCCAATGCTTCTATCCTCTCTAAGAACTGAAGTCTTTCTCTTCTCATCTTTATTTCTTCTCTTTCCCTTGATTCTTCTAATTCCCTCTTCTCTCTTTCATTTTCGTCAAGTGTTGCCCTCAATTCCTTGGTTTCTCTATCCATTTGGTTCTTTGGTACCATGTTTCAAACTTGTTTCTTCTCCCTCTTCAAGGATCTACTTAGTGATGGTCTGATACCACCTGATGCAGAGGGTTCATGTGTGTAAAGTCTTTGATAGAAAAAATGGGTCAATTTTGAGAGGTTTAGGCACTTGTCCTACTAGCCCCAAAGCCACCAAAAGCTTCCCAAAGGATCAAACACCTCCCTAATGGCCAAATTTGATTTTTTTGGTCTATTTATATTGAATTCAAGTGGATTCAATTGGTTTCAATGTTTATACCAACACCCCAAAAACTCAAAATCTCAATGTCCTCATTTAGGCCTAAAGCCCCCTGTTAGCCCTACAGTGAACAAAATGAACTCTTTACTCCAAAATTCACCAAACAACCTTGAAAAATTTACCTTTTCAAACACCCTTTATCATCTTACTAAACATAGCAAAAAATTATATGATGTTTTTTTGGGCCAACTAATCAAACCCCTGACTGTACCCTGTCAACAAGCCTAATATGTGGTCATTTAACAAAGAAACTATATGATATTAAACCATGACCTCAATAATTTAAATGGTCTTAAAAAAAGACTCAAAATGAATTAAAATTAAACCAATTAGACCCTATGGTCTCTGCAAACCCAAAAGCCCAATTTGCCTCTCTAAAACCCTCAAATCTAGGGCTTCTCCAATGCCACTTCTCCCAATGCTATTCCAACTAATTAGTGATGGATTTTCCTTTAATTTGGTGTGTCTAGAAACTTCATCCAAGAAAACACCCTCCTTATTCAACTATATTTTCTATTGATATACACATCCAAGCAATTTCACTCAATTTGCATACCCTATCAAAGTGATCACCCAATCTCTTCCATTTTATCTACACATTTAGTGTTAGATCTTTTATGTAAAAGTTAAGGAAGTGTCATTTTATGAGAATTAAATCATTATCATTCATGGAATGACCCCCATCTATTATAAATAACCAACTATTGTAAGAAAATATTGAAAACTAGTGACTATCACCAATGTGTACACTATATAAATAAATTTTCTCAATGCATATAATTAATTTATCAATGAATATAAAGCCTTAAGGATATAGAGTAAACATCAAATTATATAAAACTATGTTTTCTTGCTTTCTTTCAATTGTAGTATGTACACCTAGGCACTGTGTGTCGTACAATGGTTAGATTCAAATTATAAATCTTATTTCCAACTATCTTAACCAATTTTGATCTCTTTCCTTGTTAAATACTAAAACCTCCTTAAAACTAAATTCCCTCCAAACTCCTAATTAGTCATTTTTTTTTTTAATATTTGAGTTTTCAAATTGAACAAAATGGCTTAATTCCTCTTTAAATTCAAAACTATTATCCTCCAAGGACTTTAAAGGGTTTATTAAAAATTCCTAATACCTTCTAGACTCACTAAACATAAAGTCCCTATTACATCCATGATTTTAGTCCTAAGGTCCTTATCAGGACCTTTAGAACAAGTTATTACATTTTCTTCACATTATTGCCCCCAAATGCCATAATGAGCTTCAATACATTATAGTTGATCATATTTGTCTTCAAATTCTTCATCCCTTGTTGATGATGTATTGGTGACTCCACGTGGTTATTTTTCCTCCTAGGTGCCCTTGCACCAGATATCAAAAGGAGAAAATCATCGAGTGTGATCCTTATTCTTTCTCTCTTAATTCTGATGATGGATCATGGAGTTTGATTCAAAATTTTAATGAAAAAAATACTCACACAATCAAATCCAAAATTGACACTCAAATATTTCCTCTTTTGATTACTAGATAGATAGGTTGAGACTCTATAAATTTTTGTGAAACCGACTCATAGAATTTCCTCTTTTGATTATGGTGTTAGATTTCATGCACTATAACTTGTGATTTGGTGCATTTAGATATATATATCTACTTCATATCATGCATTTACATCATATTGTGAATTTTTTGTGTGATCTCCTTTCTATTGTACGCATAGGTTCGTATCTTTGTATCTATATCGACATAACATGATTTTCACATTCATAATCAAATCTACTTATCTAGGTTTTACATTATATGTTTGCATTTGATAGTTAAATGTGGTTTTCATAAAAGACTCCTTTTTGTGGTATTGTAAATTTATTTCAAATCCAATAATTGATTTGCATCTCTATTTTCTTTCACTCCCTAGTGCATGAGTTTTGTCACTTTGTAGGAAACTTGATGAGACCAACATGAATCTTATTGACATTAACCCTATCATGGAGAATAACTCTTCTCATTATTCTCATGATGAAGATGAATCTTTAAGGGTTACTCCCATCGAGTTCAAAAAACATCCCATGACTTTGATATATTTGAACATTGGCTAGGTCAAGAGAAATCTAATCATGAGGTTCTTTCCATTGTAGAAGGCTTAAGGAAGCTAATTCATACTGATGAACATGGTAATAATATATTGCGTAGCATACCTCATCTCATTGATGCCAATGTCAAGCCTATTAGGGATTGTGCTCAAGGTTTAGGCCCCATTCCACCTACTACAAGCATTTTAAGCCTCTATGCCTATATCTACTTATATTCTTAGTGTGTCCACCTATGCTTCACCTATCATAACAACTACAATTCAAAGTTCCAATCCTACACTTGTGAGAATTCTGAATCCTATTATTCTATCTATTCCTTCAAGTGTTCCATGTGCTTCACTACATTCATCCATGCCCACTTACCATAGCATTATGTTTTCATATTCCACCCTAAAATTTCCAACATCTCTCCTATTATTTCTTCTACTGAATCTAATATTAATAGCTTGGCTCAAATCGTATCTTCCTGAGAACAACAAATTGATTCAATGACTCAATCAAAGTTCAACATTCCTACTAGTGACATTTCTAGTCCTTTGTCTTTAGATGTTATCTGAGTTGTTATCCCACAATATATGGAGATTCCTTGTGAGGCCCTACCCCAAGCCCATCACATCATTTCATTTTATCATTATGATATACCTAGTATTTGATATTATGACTTGATGCATTATGGATTTATTCTCTTATTGGTAGGGATTTGATTACATTTGGATCTTTGATGCACCACCTTATTTAATGATGTTGTTGTATTCATGATGATAATCTTTTTTATACATTATGACTGCATTATGGTAATTGATGTAACTAAATATTTAAATTATGCAATTGATTATATATGTGTTTATGTGGGTTAATTAGGACAAATAAAATTTGGAATTTGAATAATGATTAGATGTGTAATGTGGAAATATTTAGTGTTTCTATCTCCATCCTTAAGCCAAGAAACCCGAGATTAGATTTGGCTACCTCTTTTTTCTTAAAAATGTCTCCAAACACTTCCTTCTTCCACTTCTTAATTTGAAATTTGATTATCCTTAATTTATTAGCTAGTCTAAACATGGCTGACCCATCAATGTTCGCATTCCACTACTCTAATATCCTCTTTTCCAATTCAGGGTGGAGGGTCCACATTTTTTCAAAGTGGAAGGGAAAAATTATTTTATAAGAAAGAGGAACAGCTCAAAAAAAGAAATAGGGAAATGTTCAGAGCCAATTTTAGAGACTGAAGTCAAAGAGAAATTATACTCACTATACCATTGTGGGGAGATCGGAGCTCTATCCAGCCTCACTTGGACGCAATCTTTTCCAACTCTCCTATTGGACCAGGTGTAGTTAATTCCTTAAAGATCCATATCAGTCAAGGCTTGGTAGTGGATAAAATTCTTAAGGTCAAATATTCTCTCCATCTGAGAACCAGATCCCCCAAAAATTTTTGACTCCATATGAGGTGTGTTCAAGTCCCCCATAATCATCCAAGCTTCATTACAAAAAAGGATTCTTCGATTAGCTAACTTGCACTAGAAGTTAGCTCTACTACTCTTAGAATTGGTAGCATAAATATTAGTTAGAACCCAATCAAAATTATCTCTAATGCGATGCATGCAAATGGACACAATATTATCATCCTCAAAAAAACATCACCTCTAATAATACTTCTATTCCAAAAAATAGTTGTGCCACCTAAAGCCCCATCAAAACTACTACCACTAGTCCCACTATTTTAAAAAATGCTTAATTTTTCCACTCTCTCTTTACTCATCTTAGTATCCTGAACCAAAAAGAATACCAGATTATGGTCCCTTACTAAATAAACAAATTGAAAAGAAAACTGATAAGTTAAAGGAGAACGAGAATGAGGTGGATGCAAATTCTAAAACTCTCAAGGAAAGAAAGGAAACTCTAAAAAATGAGGAAAAGTAAATAATGATAGAAAAGAAGAAACTAAATTCAAAGAGGAAATTGAACATAGCAAAAGAGGAGAATGCTTGATTTGATGATTTCATTCAACATAGTAAAGAAGGTTATATACAATATAACATTCATATGGTTGGACCATTACCAACGATATTTAGTTATAAAATTACCAACCGAGACAACCACAATGTATTTACTAATTACACCAACATCTCCCTTATTACATTGATCCTAAAAGCATCAAATTCAACTTTCCTTAGGCACACCCCCCCTTAAGGCTTACATAACAAAACAAGCTAATTACATAATATCAATACATATGTTGAAAAAATATTCTTCTAAAGTAGAAGATCCTAAATCATGTAAGGCTCCGTCAAGATGTCTCTTGATCCTCAAAAAGGTGTAGCTCCAAGATGCGTTCTTAAGTTCTCAGTCATGAACTCTCATATCATGTAGTCTTGAATTATTCAGCAATAATCTCTAAGAGATGCGACAGATCTCTATAAATGTTTAGTGACTGTGAAAGGGTATAATTCTCAGTCATATACTTTGAGGCTTGCTTGACAATAATCCATATTGAGCACAATACTAAGTCACAAGCCTATATCCAAAATGAGTCTTCACAATACATGTATTCTTCAAAAAATTTAGCATTAGAAAGGAAAATTGAAGCATGAAAGAAAAGCCAAAAAAATTTCTCATACAAGCATCATCTCAAAGTCAGAAGCTAACTTGAGATGATGGAAATTCCTCCATCCTTCGATGCCACCAGCCTCCATAACTGAAATTTCAAAACACAAAATTGTGATTAATAGGAGACTGAGAATCATTAACGACCTCTCCACCATCTAATGTATTCTAATCTTTAATGCATGCAACATTTCCTTCTTCTTCAGATTGTTCTTTTAGTTTTCTCTTAAGAACATCACTAGCTCTAGTTCTACGTACCCATGTTGTGTGCCCCTTTTTTCTTACATTATAAACATTTGTTGTCTCTTCTATTTTTATCTAACCATTTTTTAGTACTTCGTGAACATAATGCCTTATCTATTTGATGATCTTCTTCTATGACTTCCTTTGTCCTCTTTTTTACTTCTAGAAGGGCTAAAATCATATCCTCTAGAGTTTGTGAACTCATTTAACTAAGTGTAAAGACAACATTACTATATTTGGAAGATAAGATAATTAGTAGGATGGCCTTAGCATCATCATCATCAAAAGGATTCTTAACATGTGCAAGTTTCCTAATAAGAGACCTTAAATTTCTTATATGGTTTGACATTGTGATTCTATTTTCCATTTTGAATTTAAACAATTGAATTTTTGGAGAAAACTTTGCATTGACATCTTTTGCTCCAAAAAACTTGTTTAGATTATCCCAAATGTCTGTAGAAGTATTATCTAAATCTATGTGATGAAGTTTAGAATTTGCACGAGAAAGACCAATAATAGCCTTGGTTTTATCATCTCTATTGTTCCACTCTAATAGTTTATTTGCATTTGTAGGTGGTCTTTCCTTGCCACTTACTATGCCCCATAAGTTTGTGATCATCAATTGCATTTTTATTTGTATTCTCCATGTATGAAAATTGAACCTAGAGTATTTATCTAATTGAGTTTCCATTACACTTGCAAAGAAAAAATATAAACACCTAAATAATCAAATAGGGGTTTGCAGTTGAAATTTTTTTTTGGCTAGATGACATAAGTACGACACAACCATAGTACTTTATGTATTGAGCATAAAATTGCATGGTTGTTCAAAAGAAGAGCATTTGGATCCACATTATGATGACCTCGACTGATCCACATTCATAACTTGAAGACAAGTTTCATATAGCTTCCTCAAACTATGACTCGGGAGTCCCAAAAACACAACATCATTTTGTGCTATTTTGCCCAAGATTATGTCATCATCTATGTTTCATAGAGAATGATCTATGATACTCTTCACTCAGAGGCTCAAACTCTTCAAATCACAACCTATGGCTTCTTCAACGTTGGTTTTGGAGTAGTCTTTTCAGACGCATAGGCTGCTCACACTTTGAGGGTATAAAAACAATGGTTACGAGCACTTCAAACCCACAGATGTCACATATTCAACAAAAGGAGCAATGATTATTTTACATCCATTGCTCGCGATCTACGTCTAGTTCCATTGATCTTCTCACCGGTGCTTAACGCCATTACGCAGCATATTTGCTTTGATACAAAATACAAGAGTAGAATACTTGATTTAATGATTTCATTCAACATAGTAAAGAAGGCTATATGCAATACAATGTTCATATGGTTTGACTGCTACCAACCGATATTTAGTTAGATAGTTACCAACTGAGACAACCACAATGTAATTACTAATTACGTCAAAAAAATTGATAAGTTGAAGGAGAACGAGAAAGAGGTAGATACAAGGTCTTAAACTCTCAAGGAAAGAGAGAAAACTCTCAAAAATCAGGAAAGGGATATTATGATAGAAAAGAAGAAACTAAATTCAAAGAGGAAATTGAAAATTGTAGAGCTTAAAAGAAGAAAATAGAAAAATAAGTTGAAGAGTTAAGATTTAAAAAAAAAGGATAAATTTGAAAAAGTGTGGGAGTTTCTTGATTAGAAAAGAAAGTAAACCAACTAAAGGAAACAAAGAGGACAAAAGCAATCAAGAGAAGAATATGAGAATTATGAAAGGAAGAAAGTTAAATAAAAAGAAAGAAAAAAGATGGAAGAATGGAGAAAGGAGATGAGTATGAAAAGTCAGATGCACAAGTGACAGAATCGAAGAGTTTGCAAAGGAATAGAAAATAATTGCAGGATCTAAAAAGAAAGAGAAGTCAAGCTTAAAAGATAAGGCAGCTGACTTGAGAGGGAGATTAGCTGATTTAACAACTCGTGAGAAGGCTTTTTTCAAACAAGAAGTTATCATTAAGAAAGAGAAAGAGCTACTTTTGTTGCAGGAAAATCTTGCACCTAGAAAATGAGAAGAAATTCAAAGACTAACCGATGAACAAAAAGCTGCACTTGAAGAATGAAAGTCTATGTTTGAAGAAGAAATGAAGCAACAATGCAAGGCAGTGGATGATGAATTTGGAAACAAGAGAAATGCAGAAGATGTTAAGGAGCTTAAAAAATGAAAAATTAAAAGAGAAGGATAAAGAGCTAGATGTAAGATTGAGGTATGTAAAAGAAAGAGAGAAATCTTGCAAGATAAAGGAAAACGAAATTGAGGCTCGGTTGAAATAGCTAGAGATAGAAAGGCACGAAATGAACATTTCAAAGTAAGTTCATGAAGAGTCTAAGGCAATATTGGAAGAAGAGAGACAACAGACTCGCAAAAACCAAAAGGGGGAGAAATTGGAACTTATAGAAAAAGAGATGGATGATTTGCGGATTATACAAATCAAATTGAAAGAGGAGATCAATAATTTTAGACAATGGGAAAAATAACTATTGAAGAAAGATGAGGTGTTGGATGTTGAGAAAGAAAAATTTGAAAGAGATTTGGAAATTCTTGATGAGAAAACAGAGAAACTCAGGAAGGAATTAGAGAAAATTGATCATGAGAAGAAGAGAGTATCCAGATGGCTGAAAGAAGAAGAAGAAAGATTAAAAAAGAAAAAAATCTGCACTAAAGGAATGGATTCAAAATAAGACAAAGGCATTTCATCTGGAAAAAGAAGCTATTGCAGTTAGCATACAACTTGAATGAGCAAAGTGGCTGGAAAGTATTGGAAGAGAGCAAGCAGATTTCATTCGAAGTGAGTTGGAGAATAATATAGATAAGAGACTTGAGAAAATTGAGGGTTTGGGTGAACCAGTCATGTTCCTACCCTGCAAAGATAGAAGGAGAACCAGTTGTGTTCTAACTTGCAGATACAGAGGCTACTACAGCAAATGGTGAACCAGTCGTGTTTAGCCAACAGAAACAAACATTGCCAGACAAGATGATTGAAAGAGAAGATACAGTCATAGGTGTTAAAGAATCAATTATTGTTGTTGGAGTATAATAGAAAGAGGTCAGACGAGCCAAATGGGATGTCAAAGTAACAAGAAAGGAGAAAACGATGAATTTGTAGATGGATCATTTGTAAGTTTTCTTTTGGTTTTGATTGTGTAAATATTTTGGCATCAACATTTATGATTCATCATCAGGATGAACATGAAAGAGAGCATATGCTTTCTTTCATGCTCATCTTAAAGATGGATCACAAATTACTCATTATGCTTTCTTTAATTCTCATTTTGATGATGGATCACAGAGTGCTCAAAATGTTGATGTAAAAATATTTACACAATCAAAGCCAGAAGAAAATTTACATATGATCTCATAGATTGTAGAAATCTACTTGTTCTTAGCATTCATAGAGTGAAAAATCAAGTGAGTTAACCATTGACCATCCATATAATGTTGGGTTAGTTTACTAATCTAGTTAACCGCACTCGAACTGTCAGTTGACAGTTGAAGCATTTATTGCAAGTTTTGAAATCCCGAAGCTTCCAGATGTTGGCACCCATTTTTAACTCTCAACTTAGTTTTGGCGTTCAGTTTTGGCACTCAGCTTATTGCTCTATTTTATATATTCAATGTATCTCTTGTAAGATAGTAGTTGAAGTTGTAGCTGTAACATAAGTTTATGAGGTAATAATAATTTAATGAATACTTTTCTCTCTGCCTCTGTTTAATGATATGAATGTTATTTTTATGCTGAGCTTTTGTAATAGATTTCAAATAATCAGCAATTCTTACTTTGTGATTTCTATTGAAAACATTTGGTAGCTCTTGACTGAGCTTTTCCAGCACTTACCTGTCTGCTCAAAAATTAACAACATATGCTTCTCTGTGGGAGTCTGCTCCAGGAAAGAACATACAACATTCATCAAAAAAGTATTTGACAAGGAAATCCGAAAGACTTATGAACAGCGTTAAAATGGACCAACAGCAGCAACAAGCTGGATCGCTACAGCAGCAGCTCATTAATGGTTCACTTCACAGATCTCCGTTGTCTGATTAAAAAAGCAGAATGAAAGGCCACATTCCAAGCAGTCAGTGTCTTCCACCATAGGTCAGTGAAGGTCCATACAAAAGCGTAGCTTTCTCCTCTGTAGAAAAAGCACAGTATTTATGCTGTTCAAATTCATTGCACACAAAGTGTAGAGACAACTTAGCACAGCATGGACAAGACATAGGAATACTATCTGAGTAATGTATTCATTGATAAATTTACATACAGATAAACTTCTAACAGTCTCCTATCGGTTTGGGAAAAACTCTGACAATAAATACAAGTTATTGACAACAAACTGTAATACTAAACAGCTAACTATGATAGCGAACTAAGACTATTTACAAGTGTACAAATTCTGTTAATAATCTTTTCCAACATTTTTCTCTTGCTAATAGATCAAACCTAGTATAACAGTAGCTACATCATATACCATAACATTATAATAGCCTGTCAGATTCAAATATAGACAGTCATCTTTTACTTTATAATTTTACACCAAAAAAGATAGCCAGTTAAACTCAATGGTTCAGGATTATAGCCATACATGAACTAGCAGCATGTTTAATATTCACTGTGATCCCACATAATCAATGGCATCCCTGTCATATCATTTTCAAGCATGCGTAGGAATGGGTTGAAGCAAAATTTATGAATGGTATAACGTAGGCTATTTTTTATTTAAAAAAAGAGAGATCAATGCAAAATAGAGAATGCAAATCTTGCATCATGCACGGCTTTTATCATAGATTCAAATTCTTGCACCCAAAAGATTTAAGTAAGTTGGGACTCAGGAAATATTCAATGTGTGTTCTCCATCATTTCTAAATCAAATCATGTTGTGTTCCGCAGTGAAATACAGTAAACTGCATAATGTATCTATGCCCAACCAGCCATAATTAAATAATTCAAACAATATCGAGTACTAGACAATGATATTTATTTCTGCAAAGCTAATGTCTTTTGCTTCTTGGGAGATTTTATTTCCTTTTCATCCATTATTTTCTGAAGCTTCAGCTATTTTCTTTTCTTCTATCAGGTGCAGAAGTTCCAATGCAGCTTCGTCATTTAACCCTTTAATGCAACCTTCTGAACACTTCTTCGATTGTTCACGGAGTATATCAGCAAATTTGTTGACATCATTATTGAACACCTGTCTCCACTGCCAAAACAAAGAAAGCGTATAAGAAGGGTTGTCTCCAATGAAAACACCATCTCCCACAAGTCATATTAAACACAGAAAGTGGGAGAACCTAGGAAATAATTGGTTCTTCAAGACAAAGATTATTTGCATGCCAAGCACTGTACAGGAACAGTCAATAAAACGACTGAAATTCTTTGATTTTAAGACTTCAAAACAATATAATCAGTACATGGAATGATCAAAACTTATAATACCGATCAATGAATGCTTTTCCTATCAATGTTGCATTGAATAGAGATTTTAATAATATAAACACCAGACTGTGTCTTCACGAGCAGAGAAGTGACTATTTGTAAAGAATTAAAAGTTTATTGCTTAGTAGTTCATTACATTGTCTTCTTCGACCATACACACCTCCCCACAACTTCTAAGACTCCTATCCCATAAAAATCATGTACAAAACTGACCAAAATACCCTTACAAACTGATTTTCAGCTTCTTCTTAACCTGCACAGTCAGTTATATGACTATTACAGTTAGTTATTCATTTGCATTGTTGTCTAGTTGACAACTAGTTGTCAACTTCGACCACTTTAATCTTTCTTGCATCATCTTTAACCTTTCAAAAGGTTTTAGGTTCCTATCCTAATCCCCTAAACTCCCTAAACCTCTACTAAACCCTCATTTATCCCTTTAGGCCATAATTGCATAAAAATGTGTTGGTGTAATTAAATGTGTTGGTGCAATTTTACATCTTTTTGGCATCTTTGCACTTTGAAGTGCAATTACATGACAATAATAGCATCAATGGCCATATAACAAACTTAGATATACCTATGGGTCCTTGACCCTTACATAAATCCTTGGATCACTCAAGTGACCCCAAGGTTACAACTAGCCCATCCAATGCCATTTAATGCCTTACAATGCATTATTTGTGATCCCAAATCCAAATTACAACCCCAACACTGGTTCTAACACCTTCCCCTACATCCATATAGAGACATTATAAAATATATTATCAAATCTAATTTTTGGTTTCTTTTCAGTCCATTATATGTTACTTTTTTAAAAAGGCGTAAATGGTGGAGAGCCTCGACTAAGAGGATGCATTGGCACTTTGGAAGCTCGGGATCTTTTTACTAGATTTAAGGATTATGCACTAACAAGGTCAGTGTTTAAATATGGTCACTTGCATTATTTCCCTACAATCTTGTAATATTAGTAAACTACCATCTCTTTAAGAAAATATTCTTAATATGGTCGAATTCATGTATTTCCTTATGTATGAAATGGAAGTTTTATTTGGCTAGTCTACTTGATGATTTGACTCTTGACTTGTATGTGTGTCTTTATAAGTTTTTAGATAATTGCTTATGTTGCATGCATGTAGAAAATGCAGTCTTTACACTATGCAAGATCCAAAAAAATTAGAAAGGTTGACATAGAGGGCAACTCAATGGATTTTATTAATACCATGGAAATCCACCATGCTCTCAATTCGAAATATAATATTTAGTTCAAGATGATAATATTTTATATTTTAAATGAAAATTTATTCATTGTCACACATACAAGGAGAAGCAAAATTGATTGCATATTTTCTCTAAAACTGTACCATAAATTGAGTCTTGAAGGAGGTCATTTCAAATTCCATGAAATTTTTGGAAGGACTCATAAATCACAATGACATTAACAAAGATATATTGGTGACTAGTTTATGGAAGAAAGAATGTATTCCCAATGCTGAAGCCCAATATTGTCTTTGACATAATGATATCCATGTATCCCCTTATATATTTTGATTGTAATAATCTTATTCTTACACTTAATGTCTCCTCGAGTCTTTTCACTTGTTTTGGAGGTTCTTCTTTTGATGACATACTCCTTGAACACCATTATTCAAATATGCAAGTCCTAGTTGGATCACAATTCTAGAGGCTATTTAGACATGCTTCCTAATCACATTATACTTGGCTCTTGAGAGAAACATAATGGAAACATATGCATACTATATCCAGGGTATGTGCAAGATCATGAGGGGCCAAACTATGCCCTTAAGTGGCAATGAAAAATCAGCAAATCAGGGTTAGTCAACTTGACGTGAATATTTCAACTAGCTATGAACCTAATATCAAAAAATTGTAAGAATAGAATCTATAGAAAATTGAATGTAGTTTCTAAACTACTAGGCCTTTTTTGAGAAAAAGTTAGTATGATTGGTGAAAAGTATAGATTTCAATGCAGCAATAAAAAAATTTCAGGAAAAAAAAAAGAATTAGGTGTATGTCTGACCACCTTAATCATAATCAAATGATAATATTTTATTATAAGATTTTATATATAAGTAGTAGACTCATGCCCGGATGTGACACATTTTTTTGTAATTTTATTCCTAAAAAATAATTAATTATGAATTTTTTGCTACAACATTTTCAGAATAAAAAACTCCCGTGTCTGACCACCTTAACTCATTCAAAACTTTACAAAATTCAAAATTTTATTTCTTTTTCTTATAGTAGGTGAAGCATAGAATGTGATGCATTTTTCAGATTTTAAAAAAGTTATACTGTCTGAAAGTTATAGTCATTTTTCAATCAGTATATAAATCAACACTTTCGAGGTAGCTCAATTAGAAAATAACTAATAATTACTTACCGAATTCAAAATTTGATAGCAGTTATATCGATAGAAAGTTGATTATCTCCTTAAGATATCCTTTTCATTTTATCAAATTCGGGTGAAAAAAAATCGTCAACTACATTGTCAAAGTTTTGAACTGACATCGCCACTTTTTGGCCCCTCATGATCTTGCACATACCCTCCATTTCAATGAAAATTTGCTATCACTTTTTTGATGGCCAAAGAATATACTTTCAACAAGAACGCTATACACTCAATGAATATTCTGACCATACATCGTCACTATTTTGACAACTATGTCAACTGAAATACCTTAATTTCGGCCAACATTATATTGTTATTTTGACCAACATTGGTCGAATAGATCAAAGGTATGTCAAATAATTCTTCCAGATTGAAGTGATTATTTCGATGATGAATCTGTCGATAATTGGATAACTATAGAGGTTGCATTTTTTACGAACATATTATGTGTCGAATAATCGATGAAAAAATTTCAACAATAGTTATGGTTGTTTGGTCAACCAATTTGCATCTAAAAATTGACTAATCGTCATCGAAATTCAAGCTAAAATTTACTAGTGATTGAAAATGAAAGGCCAAGCCTAGAAGTGGACAAGGATAAGACTCCTTGGGGCATTAAAGGGATTGGAAGGGTAGACAAGGGTAAGACTCCTCAGGGTAGTGAAGGGATTGGAAGGCTAGACAAGGTTAAGACTCCTCAAGGAAGTGAAGGGATTGGGAGGCCATCAAAACACCCAAAACTTAGAGATACTACCATAAAAGCTTTCTTTGGATTTGTCAACATTTATGCTCCATCAACTTCTACAATTGCAAGTGCAAAATCCATTCATAGTAGCTCACCAATACCACCACCACAAGCTGGGGTTGTCATTGAGTTAAATCAAAATGCATCAAATGAGGATAACAATGGTGGCACAACAGAAGATGTTATAAGGGATATGCAGAACTAGTTGGATGAAAATGTTAGAAATGAAGATAATATTGGTGTTGGTAGGAAGAAAAGAAAAAGGAAAGTAAAAATAGGGCGGGAGTGGGAAATGATAATAAATTTTAAGGTTGATTGGGTATTAAAAGTACTGGATCATTGAACCAGTCCAAAACAATGATGAACAACCAACAAAATGCAGGTGTAATATTTGTACTTAGAAAACTAAAAAGGAGAAGAAGTTGCCCCTAAAGCTTGATATTATAGAGAAGCATATTGGCAAGGTTTATGAAAAAAATACCATAGACGGACAAGAAGTATTAGTACTAAGATAGAAATCAAAGAAAGAATGTCTTCATGTTAAGTATTCCATAGAATATGAAGAGCATAACAAGACAATGACAGTAATTGCTAGTAGTGGAAATCCAATCAAGGGTGGGTTTAAACATGTAGCTAATGAAGTAAACATAGAAAAGACCATTTAGATGAGTATTTTTTTTCATATTTTTTCTAGCGGATGTCCTATGAGAGACTTCATAGAATATGGTAATTTATTTATTTTTTAGAGATTTCCTCACTATCCTATGTCACATTGGTCAACAAACATTGGATGGAAAATGGAAAACTATCTTGTTGAGGTGGAAAAGAAAAATTTATAGGAGAAAGTAAAATAGTCTAGATTCAGTTCAGTAGCCATAGATAAAGTTACTGTAGTAGATAACATTGATTGGGTTTGTATGCATGTGTATATAGTAAAATAACATGTTCGCCAAGCTCATATACTCTGTGTTCATAAAATGAGGGGCAATTCAACAAAGAAAAACTTATATTTTGAAGTCAAGAAAGCTTTGAATGAAGTTGTTGGTATGGATGATTTGACAATTGGCAAGAAGTTAGTGTGTGTTAGAGATGATGGAGTTGCAGTAATGCAAGGCCAAAGGAATGGTCTTTTTGCAATATTATAAACTATTATTGCACCTTACATGCTTGGCATACATTGCATGGCCTAGCAAATGAATTTATAATATAAAATTGTAAGTGATTTTCCAACCATATGAAAATTTGAAGATCTAGTCCATGAGATATACTCTTACTTCTACATAAGTCATAAATTTTTTGTAGAATTTAAGATTTTTTTAGAGGGAGCAACACCAGGAAACAAGTTTCTCAATGATGTTGAGATTAGATGGATCTCTTTGCATGGACCATTAGAACGAGTTCTAAAAAATATCAATCCTTCATCTACTTATCTAGGTTTTACATTACATGTTTGCATTTGATAGTTAAATGTGGTTTTCATAAAAGACTCTTTTTTGTGGTATTGTATATTTATTTCAAATCCTATAATTGATTTGCATCTCTATTTTCTTTCATTCCCTAGTGCATGAGTTTGTCACTTTGTACGAATCTTGATGAGACCAACATGCATCTTAATGACATTAACCCTATTGTGGAGAATAACTCTTCTCATTATTCTCATGATGAAGATGAATCTTTAAGGGTTACTCCCATCCAGTTCAAAAACCTTCGCGTGACTTTGATATATTTGAACATTGGCTAGGTCAAGAAAAATCTAATCATGAGGTTATTTCCATTGTAAAAGGCTTAAGGAAGCTAATTCATAATTATGAACATGGTAATAATATCTTGTGTAGCATATCTCATCTCATTGATACCAATGTCAAGCCTATTAGCGATTGTGCTCAAGGTTTAGGCTCCATTCCACCTACTACAAGTTTTTTAAGCCTCTATGCCTATATCTACTTATATTCTTAGTGTGTCCACCTATGCTTCACCTATCATAACAACTTCAATTCAAAGTTCCAATCCTACACTTGTGAGAATTCCTAATCCTATTATTCTATCTATTCCTTCAAGTGTGCCATGTGCTTCACTACATTCATCCATGCCCACTTACCATAGCATTTTGTTTTCATATCCCACCATTCCTTCAATTTCCAATAATGTTCCTAACATTTCCAACATCTCTCCTATTATTTCTTCTATTGAATCTAATATTAATAGCTTGGCTCAAATTGTATCTTCCTTACAACAACAAATTGATTCAATGACTCAATCCAAATTCAACATTCCTACTAGTGACATTTCTAGTCCTTTGTCTTTAGATATTATCTGAGTTGTTATTCCACAATTTATGGAGATTCCTTGTGAGGCCCTACCCCAAGCCCATCACATCATTTCATCTTATCATTATGATATACATAGTATTTGATATTATAATTTGATGCATTATGGATTTATTCTCTTATTGGTAGGGATTTGATTACATTTGGATCTTTGATGCACCACCTCATTAAATGATGTTGTTGTATTCATGATGATGATCTTTTTGATACATTATGACTACATTATGTTTATTGATTTAACTAAATATTTAAATGATGCAATTGATTATATATGTATTTATGTGGGTTAATTAGGACAAATAAAATTTGGAATTTGAATAATGATGAGATGTGTAATGTGGAAATATTTAGTGTTTCTATCTCCTTCCTTAAGGCAAAAAACCCGGTATCTTTGTCTACAATAGATTTCTTCCTTAGAGATAAAATTATGGTAAACAACAAGTTCCACATTCTCATTTGTTTTAACTTCATCAGAATAACCAAATAGCTAGATAGAATCTTGAACGATTTTAAGATTAGATTTGGTTGCCTCTTTTTTCTTAAAAATGTCTCCAAACACTTCCTTCTTCCACTTCTTAATTTCAAATTTGATTCTCCTTAATTTATTAGCCAGTCTAAACATGGCTGACCCATCAATGTTCGCATTCCATCACTCTAAGATCCTCTTTTCCAATTCAGGGTCGAACATTCACATTTTTTCAAAGTGGAAGGGAAAAATTATTTTACAAGAAAGAGGATCAGCTCAGAAAAAGAAATAGGGAAATTAGAGCTCAGAGCTCAGAGATCAGAGCTCTGGCCAGCCTCACTTTGATGTAATCTTTTCCAACTCTCCTATTCGACCAAGTGTAGTTAATTCCTTGAGGATCCATATCAGTTAAGGCTTGGCAGTGGATAAATTTCTTAAGGTAAAATATTCTCTCCATCTGAGAACTAGATCCCCCAAAATTTTTTGATTCCATATGAGGTGTGTTCAGGTTACCCATAATCATCCAAGATTCATTACGAAAAAGGATTCTTTGATTAGCTAACTTGCGCTAGAAGTTAGCTCTACTACTATTAGAATTGAGAGCATAAATATTAGTTAGAACCCAACAAAAATTATCTCTAATGTGATGCATGCGAATGGACACAATATTATCATCCTCAAAAAAAACATTGCCTCTAATACTACTTCTATTCCAAAAAATAGTTGTGCCACCTAAAGCCCCATCAAAACTACTACCACTAGTCCCACTATTTTTTTAAAAAGCTAATTTTTTCCACTCTCTCTTTACTCATCTTAGTTTCCTAAACCAAAAGGAAATCCAGATTATGGTCCCTTACTAGATTTCTAAGAATGTCTTGTTTATAGGGCACATTCAATCCCCTTATTTTCCATGAAATAGTCTTCATTTCTTACTAGGAGTAAACATTTCTAGGATGGTCTTTTGTTTTCCATCCGCCACATCTTGCTAGCTTTCATTGTCTCTCATTTTTTTCTTTGAGCGTCTTCCTTTAGAATCATTTTTTCCCACATCTTTTTTACATCTAGTATTGATATTATCCAAACCATTCTGGAATGAAGGATCATCCCTCTTACCTCTTCTATTCTTCTTTTTGCTACTAACTGTTTTAAATTCTATCTTTACCTCTTCTAGAGATTTCAGGAAGGGAGATTCTTCTCTTTCATAAAACTCAACCAGAGTTTCAAGAACTGTGGAAATATCAATAGTGATGTTCTTGGATTCTATAGAATTCCCTTGGTTAACGCTATGAAAACCATCACTACCTTGGCCATCATTATAGAATAGATGGTTTGCAAAAATCTCACTCCATGAGTCTGGATAGTCCTTGTTGCTATATTCTAGAATGCTTCCATTCCCTTTAATTCCAATATCCTCCTTCCTTTGATCATAGGGGGAAAAGGAAAATTACATGTATTATTTGATAGGTCAATCACATTTGTCTCATAAAACAAATTTTGAAGAAGGGCTAGAGGGTTGTCATTCAGAGGTAGAGCAGGATTAGTCCCTTCAAGATCAGTCTTCTCATTAAATGAGCCTAAAACATCCCTAGTTTCCTTGTCTTCCCTTTTATTACTATTTTTCTTTGTCCAAAGGGTTCTTCACTCTCCACTCCTTCCTATTCTCTTTGCTAATACTAGGTTTTTCCTCTCTTTTTTTCTTCATAGGGAAGTTTCTTTCCTAGTGACCAGCTCTCTTTCATTTAAAACAAGAAAAGGGATAGGATTCATATTCCATCAGTTTCTTCCATTTCCCCATCCTTGACCTAATATCAATGGAAAGGGGAATATCGTATAATTCACTAATATTAATACATAATCTGGAAAAAACCAACCTAGTTTTAGAGGTCGTTGTCAGATCTACAGTCACCAGTTCTCCTATAATGCTCATTTTTCCCTTAAACACTCCTTCATTATATAATTCCAAAGGAATTCTTGGGAGTTTCACCCACACTGAGGTAGATTCCACAAAAGAATCATTCAGGTCAAGATTAGTGCTCCATTTATGTAGAGCCAAGGAAGATTTGTCGAGCATCTAGGGAACCCCATACAAAGATTTCATCATGTCCTCCTTATTAGTAAATGAAAATGATAAAGCCCCTTTATCCATTGCAGAATTATCAACCTTACCTTTTAGGGACCATCTTCTACTGAAAAACATTATTACCACATCAACGTTAGGTCGAGGACAAATAAATTTACCAAACTCACCTTTTGAAGGGTCTGATATGTGATTCACCTCTAGTAAGGATGATTTCCTAGATAGAATCTTACCAAAAAAAGATACCCACTGTCACTCCTTATTTTTAGACCCGCTGGACAAGTCACCACCATATATTTTTCCTTCCAAGGCTGGCCCACCTCCTACCAAATCAGACAATGCAGGGTCAACCCTGTCATCCTACTCTTTTCCACCTTTCAAAGATTCTTTATGCGGGGTCCAAGAACTCACCTCCATTTGATGCATCATCTGTCCAAGAGGTCCCCTGTGTTCTAGCAGCCTAACCCTTCGAAGCAAGAGGGGTGTCATTTCTTCCTTGGTTCACCTTCCCTCCTTCGCAGTAATCATAAAATGTTTGAATATTAAAAAAAGATGGAAATGTTGAGACAAAGAAAAGTATTTGTGAAGCCAAGAGAAACTAATTTAAATCAACTATAGATGATCAAGGGGTGTTTGGAGCTAGTTTAAAATAGGTCATTCTCTCACCGCAATATTGGAGAGCATGTTAAAGTAAGAGATGAAGACATTGTAAAAGTACAATGTATAGAGTCATTGAAAAATAGAAAGGTTGTAGAAATATTTGTGGAAGATTTTGAAAAAAGTGAGGTCACAGAAATAATAAGGTGCACGTGTTTGAAAGAAGAATGTGGCTAAAGTAAAGAAGTATGAAGAGTCAGAAAGAAAAATATGATGAAGAATATGATGATGTACAAAAATAAATATAAGATGAAAATTTGTGTAGAATGTGATGGTGAGAAAGAGGATAATGAAGATGGATGAGAAAAAGAGGAAAAAAAAATTCAAAAAATGATTAAGAAGATGGGTTTGATAGTAAACAAGATGATGAATGTAATAAAAAAATATGATTATACTACTACTAATGGTGGAGAAAATACATACAATGCACAAATAGATATAGAAGATGCTATTGTAAAGGATGATAAAAATGAATTAGAGATAAATTTAAAGAAGTCAAGAAGTTCAAAGAAGATGAAAATTAGTAGAAGGGAGAAACAAATTGAAAAGAAACTTGATAAGTTAAAGGAGAACAATAATTAGGTGGATGCAAATTCTAAAAACTCTCAAGGAAAGAAAGGAAACTCTCAAAAATGAGGAAAAGTAAATTATGAGAGAAAAGAAGAAACTTAATTCAAAGAGGAAATTGAACATAGTAAAAGAGGAGAAAGCTTGATTTGATGATTTCATTCAACATAGTAAAGAAGGTTAGATACAATATAACATTCATATGGTTGGACCATTACCAACCAATATTTAGTTAGAAAATTACCAACTGAGACAACCACAATGAAATTACTAATTACACCAACATACCCCCCTTATTACATTGATCCTAAAAGCGTCAAATTCAACGTACCTTCGGCACCCCCCGATCCTTAAGGCTTACATAAAAAAACAAGCTGATTACATAATATCAATACATATGTCGAGAAAATATTCTTCTAAAGTAGAAGATCCTAAATCATCTAAGGCTCCATCAAGATGTCTCTTGACCCTCAAAAAGGTGTAGCTCCAAGATGCATTCTTAAGTTCTCAGTCCTAAACTCTCATATCATGGAGTCTTGAATTATTCAACAATAATCCCTAAGAGATGCGACAGATCTCTATAATTGTTTATTGACTTTGAAAGGGTATAATTATCAATCATATACTCTGAGGATTTCTTGACAATAATCCATATTGAGCACAATACTAAGTCACAAACCTGTATCCAAAATGAGTCTTCACCATACATGCATTCTTTAAATTTTTTAGCATTAGAAAGGAAAATTGAAGCATGAAAGAAAAGCCAAAAAAAATTATCATACAAGCATCATCTCAAAGTGAGAAGTTAACTTGAGATGATGGAAATTCCTCCATCCTCTGATGCCACCAACCTCCATAACTGAAATTTCAATGTGCAAAATTATGATTAATAGGAGACTGAGAATCATTAACGAACTCTTCATCATCTGATGTATTCTCATCTTTAATGCATGTAACATTGCCTTCTTCTTCAAATTATTCTTTCAATTTTCCCTTAAGAACATCACTAGCTCTAGTTCTACGTACCCCATGTTGTATGCCCCTTTTTCTTAAATTATAAACATTTATTGTCTCTTCTATTTTTATCTAACCATTTTTTAGTACTTCATGAACATAATGCCTTATCTATTTGATGATCTTCTTATATGACTTCCTTTGTCCTCTTTTCTACTTCTAGAAGGGCTGAAATCATATCCTCTAGAGTCTATGAACTCATTTGACTAAGTGTAAAGAAAACTTTACTATATTTGGAAGATAAGCTATTTAGTAGGATGGCACTAGCATCATCATCAAAAGGATTCTTAACATGTGCAAGTTTCCTAATAAGAGACCTTAAATTTCTTATATGGTTTGACATTGTGATTCCATTTTCCATTTTGAATTGAAACAATTGAATTTTTAGAGAAAACTTTGCATTGACATCTTTTTCTCGAAAAAACTTGTTTAGATTATCCCAAATGTCTATAGAAGTATTATCTAAATCTATGTGATGAAGTTTAGAATCTACACGAGCAAGACCAATAATAGCCTTAGTTTTATCATCTCTATTGTTCCACTCTAATAGTTTATTTGCATTTGTAGGTGGTCTTTCCTTGCTGCTTACTATGCCCCATAAGTTTGTATTTATCAATTGCATTTTTATCTGTATTCTTCATGTATGAAAATTGAACCTAGAGTATTTTTCTAATTGAGTTTCCATTACACTTGAAAAGAAAAAATATACACACCTAAATAATCAAATAGGGGTTTGCAGTTAAAATTTTTTTTGGCTAGATGACATAAGTAGGACACAATCATAGTACTTTATGCATTGAGAATAAAATTGCATGGTTGTTCAAAAGAAGAGCCTTTGGATCCACATTATGATGACCTCAACTGATCCACATTCATAACTTGAAGACAAGTTTCATATAGCTTCCTCAGACTATGACTCAGGAGTCTCAGAAACACGACATCATTTTATGCTCTTTTGCCCAAGATTATGTCATCATCTATGTTTCATAGAGAATGATCTGCAATACTCTTCACTCAAAGGCTCAGACTCTTCAAGTCACAATCTATGGCTTCTTCAATGTTGTTTTTGGAGTAGTCTTTTCAGATGCATAGTCCGCTCACACTTTGAGGATATAAAAACAATGGTTACAAGCACTTCACACCCACAGAGGTCACATATTCAACAAAATGAGCAATGTTTATTTTACATCCATCACTTGCGATCTACATCTAGTTCCATTGATCTTCTCACCAGCGCTCAACACCATTATAGAGAATTTTTGCTTTGATACCAAGTACAAGAGGAGAATACTTCATTTGATGATTTCATTCAACATAGTAAAGAAGGCTATATGCAATACAATGTTCATATGGTTTGACTGTTACCAACTAAGACAACCATAATGTAATTACTAATTACTCCAACAAAATTGATAAGTTAAAGGAGAATGACAAAGAGGTAGATACAAGGTCTTAATCTCTCAAGGAAAGAGAGAAAACTCTCAAACATCAGGAAAGGGAAATTATGATAGAAAAGAAGAAACTATATTCAAAGAGGAAATTGAAAATTATAGAGCTTAAAAGAAGAAAATAGAAAAATAAGTTGAAGAGTTAAGATTTAAAAAAAAAGGATAAATTTGAAAAAGAATGGGAGTTTCTTGATTAGAAAAGAAATTAAACCAACTAAAGTAAACAAAGGGGGTAAAAGCAATCAAGAGAAGAATATACTTTTGACGAGAATGGTATACACTCGATGAATATTTTGACCATACATTGTCACTATTTCGACAACCATGTCGACCAAAATACCTTAATTTTGGCCAACATTATATTGTTATTTTGACCAACATTGGTCGAATAGGTGAAAGGTATGCTGAATAATTCTTCCAGATTGAAATGATTATTTTGACGGTGGATTCATCAATAATTCGACAACTATAGAGGTTGCATTTTCGATGAACATATTATGTGTTGAATAATCGACGAAAAAAATTCAACAATAGTTATGGTCATTTGGTCAACCAATTTGCATCTAAAAATTGACTAATCGTCATCGAAATTCAAGATAAAATTTACTAGTGATTGAAAATGAAAGGCCAAGCCTAGAAGTTGACAAGGATAAGACTCCTTGGGGCATTAAAGGGATTGGAAGGGTAGACAAGTGTAAGACTCCTCAGGGTAGTGAAGGGATTAGAAGGCTAGACAAGGTTAAGACTCCTCAAGGAAGTGAAGGGATTGGGAGGTCATCAAAACACCCAAAACTTAGAGATACTACCATAAAGGATTTCTTTGGAATTGTCAACATTTATGCTCCATCAACTTCTACAATTGCAAGTGCAAAAGCCATTCATAGTAGCTCACCAATACCACCACCACAAGCTGGGGTTGTCATTGAGTTAAATCAAAATGCATCAAATGAGGATAACAATGGTGGCACAATAGAAGATGTTATGCATGTGTATGGATGTGTATCCATAGATAAAGTTACTATAGTAGATAACACTGATTGGGTTTGTATGCATGTGTATATAGTAAAAGAACATGGTCGCCAAGCTCATCTACTCTGTGTTCATAAAATGAGGGGGAATTCAACAAAAAAAAAACTTATATTTTGAAGTCAAGAAAGCTTTGAATGAAGTTGTTGGTATGGATGATTTGACAAGAAGTTAGTGTGTATTAGAGATGATGGAGTTGCAGTAATGTAAGGCCAAAGTAATGGTCTTTTTGCAATATTATAAACTAGTATTGCACCTTACATGCTTGGCATACATTGCATGGCCTATCGAATGAATTTAGCATATAAAATTCTAAGTGATTTTCCTACCGTGTCAAAATTTGAAGATCTAGTATTTGAGATACACTCTTACTTCTACATAAGTCATAAATTTTTTGTAGAATTTAAGATTTTTTTAGAGGGAGTAACACCAGGAAACAAGCTTCTCAAGGATGTTGATATTAGATGGATCTCTTTGCATGGACCATTAGAACAAGTTCTATAAAATATCAATCCTTGATCGGACTAATATATGAGCAACGCCTCACAGTAGACAAAGCTCCTGATCGGTTACATAAGTTAAGTGATATAGAGACACTGTTAACTTTAGCCAGTCTTCTCCCCATGCTGGATTTAATGAACAAACTTGTTAAGAAATCCCAAGACAGAACTATGTGTATCCATGAGTATAGAAATTTATGTACAATGACATGCATTGCCCTGGATGCTCTATATTTAGATATGATAGCACTTTAAAGCCCAAATTTTTTCAGGTGGTAGATAATTACAAATTTGAATCATCCTGAGAAGTTTTTACATTTTAATGCAAAAAAATATTTATGGGTGTTTGTGAAAGGATATGAAATAAGATGAGCAAGCGAGGCAGACTACTTCCAGTTAAAAAGGTAGATTTTGATAGGATTGTTAAATCTATTAGTGATAATTTGAAGTCAATTTCCTACCAACTTTCAACTGAGATTCATGAAATATTCCCTTGAGAAGGAATTCTTTAAGCCATAGGTTGTGTGTTTCCTCATTTTTAGAAAAACGTCAGAGATAAACAAACTGATGCACATATATTTCATAAAAATATTGATGAATTGGTGAGAGAGTTTTTAAAACATGCAGATTGCAATGAAAAACCAATTGAAGGAATTTTAGATTCAGCTAATCTTAAAAAACAATGTAGACAATTTTCATTATGTATGAAATCACAGTTGAAAAACATGGAGAATCCATTTGAATTCGATGCAATAACTAGGCTTTGGAAAAGGATAGAGAAGATTGAAGTATTGTGTGATTCAATATCATAATATTTCAAACTTTTTGATTTATGTCAAACAGTGATATTGGGATTAGTGGAAGATGAAATATTTTTTAGTGCATTGGGGTTTTTGAAATCAAAGATTAAAAAAAAAAACTAGACAAAAATTTGGAAACTTTCTTGAGGTTGTTTCTAACTCAATAAATGTTAAATATTTTCCTTATGAAAGGATATTGGAAATTTGGAATTCCATGCATGAAAGAAGAGGTTTTTGAAGTAGTTCAAAACATGGTGGTGCTACTGCTAGTTTTGAGACAACTAATGGATCTTAGTCGCAGACTCGGAATGAAGATGAAGAATTTTTTTTATTTTGAATACTCGAATCAGACTAAAGAGGAACCTTTTACTACTAGTAAATTTAGGGAGCTAGATTCCATGTACGATTTAGAAGCATCAGTTTGCTCACTGAGTTAGTGAAGTGAATCAGTAATTTAGCATTCAGTAACCAGATAATAGGTATTTATAGAGAATCACAGTCTACAAATACTTCATATACTACACCTCTTGAAACTTTACTCATATTAATAATTACATTTACAATTTATAAAACTATTGTTCATGATTTTTTTTAATTTTAAGTATAATGTATAATGTTATTGTTCATGTTACTGTATTTAAATTTGAAGTATAAAGGCGAGGCTAAATTCAAAACTTGAAAATAATGCATATAACACTATTTGTGAAAGTGTGTTCTCATTTTTATTAATTTGTAAAATGGTACAATTAAGTATTTACAATACATTACAAAAGTTAACATTTGAGAGGAAAAGCCTACGTATCCCAATTGTTATAGTATCCAAAAGGTGAAAATCACTCAATGCAAAGGCCAACAAATAATCAGCTCAACTCATCCTGGAACCCCTCCTGGTCGAAGCCAAGATTCTCAAAAATAGCGTGCATCTCTGCCTTGTTATGTTCTACTGCCAGTTCAAAAAAATCTCTTTGGTATCCTGCATAACTGGTAGCATGTTCCCATGCTGCAGACATGAGATGGCTCAGGAAATCATCCTGATTCTTCTTGACGATATCCTAATTTAGTTGGAGAACAAGTTCTAGATTCTCATTTGATGATCCCTCAGCTACTGGTAGACCCATTCTCTCATCCAAAATTAGAAATAGCCATGTGTTCAATGTTGTTACTTGTACTATTCTAATTTCCACTACCAAGAGGATTTAAAGAAATTAATCACCAACTTGGCAGCCACATTAAATTTGGAAGGAATGTTTCATGTAAGGTGACTTGGCTCTAAAAAGAAAAATAATAAATGTTAATGAATCACATCTCATCTCCTGTAAAAATTAAATAAATAACTACTGAATAATTTAAAACCTTTGGTAAGTCTCATTAATATCCCTAATTATGCTTTAGTCTTCATCGTTTCCAAGTTATGCAGAGTATATAAAGAAATTAATCACCAACTTGGCATTGGTAACTTTGCAGACACATTAAATTTTGAAGGAATGTTTCACGTAAGGTGAATTGGCTCTAACAATAAAAATAATGAATGTTGATGAATCATAGGCACAACTCATATCCTGGGACCCATACAAATTATCCTTTTTAATGTCTAATCAAAATCTTATCTTGGATTATGTACCACTGAATAATTTAAAATTTTAAAATTGTTGATAAGTCTCATTAATGTCCCTAATTGTGCTTTAGTCTTCACTGCCATGAAGTTATGCAAACTTCTAGCATGACCTCGGAACCCCCATATCCTAGCTATGATTTTAACTATCGAAGTTACACCAACCGCTAGCTTAACCATGTTTATAACTTTGTGACCTTTATCTTTAACCGTGGCCTTAACCTTGTGAAATCACACTAACTTTCAACCAAGTCATTTTGTATCTTCATGACCTTAATCTCAAACCACCAACATAACAGCCAAAGTCACACACACTGTCAACCTAATCTTTGCGTATCTTAGTGGCCTTCAACTCAAAATTGGCAACATAACTATTGAAGTCATGCACATTGTCAACTTGACCATTGCCTATCTTCATAACCGTTAGCATGGACCCTCCTTTTAGGGTGTTGAAGCTACACACACTATCACTAGTCACAACAAAATGACCTAACCTTTGCATATCTTTGTAAGCATCAGCATTGACCCTTATTTTAGCCTGTTGAAGCTACACAAACTGTCAACCACAAACTTACCTAACCTTTGCATATATATATCTCTTACAACTCTAAACTGCTAACATAATCATCGAAGTTACACACATCATCAACCCGATTATTGCGTATCTTCGTAACCATCAACATTGACCCTCCTTTTCTAGGGTGTCAAAGCTATGCACACTGTCACCAATCATTAGAAACTGACCTGACCTTTTCATATCTTCATAAGCATTAGCATTGACCCTCATTTTATCCTACCCAGGCTATGCAAATTATCAACCACACACTAACCTGACCTTTGTGTATCTTTGTGGCCTACAACTCCAAACTACCAACATAACCATCAAAGCCACATACCATCAACCTAACCATTGCATATCTTTATAATTGTCAGCATCGACCATCCTTTTATCCTATCAAAGCTACATAAACTATCATGACAAAATGGTCATCAACAAACTTGTTAGAAAATGCCATGTCGCACCCAACTTGTCTTCATCTTTTTACGGGCGCACTAAATTCAATGATCAACTCCACATCAACTTATCCACGTGTGCATGTGCCTTCCGCCAAAAGGTGTTGTGCCTTTGGAAAGTGAATAACTTAACGCTAACATATAAAATCACAAATGTAACATATAAAATCCAAAAATAACTAGTTTTTCCTTTCCAATGTCCATTGTTAAGTTTTGGTGGCAGTCCTATGTTTTGAAGATAGTATTATTGTCTATTTTTTTATGTTTTTGACTAATAATTCACCCACAAAATTATTCTTATACTGTAGATATTTTTTTTAGTCACCAATATATCTTTTTGTAGTTTTGAAAAAAAAAACACAATTTTGATTTTTCACATAGTTTTAGGGAACCTGAACGATACGCCAATTCAGATTATTATTTTTTCATTGTAAACTAAAAATTTTCACCAATAAAATTACTATTTTCCTTAGTAGTTTTACAAATTTTTACACTTTTTTTAAGGGGGGGTTTCTTACAAATTACTCTAATGTAAACAATTACCAAAAATGAATTTCAAAACATTCATCACTATGTGCACTAGATAAATATAGGTTCTCAATGCATAGAATTCCTTTATAAATTAATATAAATCCTTAAGGATATAGAGTAAACATCAAATTACAAAAAATCATGTTTTATTACTTTCTTTTAGTTGCACTCTCTACACCTAGGCACCTTGTGTTGTGCAATGGTTAGATTCAGACTTATAAACCTTCTTTCCAACTATCCCAACCAATTTTGATCATTTTTCTTACTTGTTAAAGACTAAAAACTCCTTAAAACTAAATTTCCTTCAAACTCCTAACTAGTCATTTGTTTTTAAATATTTAAATTTTCAAATTGAACAAAATATCTTAATTCCTCTTTAAATCAAAAAATATTGTCCTCCAAGGACTTTAAAGGATTTCTTAAACATTCCTGATACTTTCTAGAGTCCCTAGACATCAAGTCTATATTAAATCTACGATTTTAGTCCTAAGGTCCAAATTAGGACCTTTAGGACCTATTATAATTTCTTCATATTTATTACCACCAAATGCCATAATGTGCTTCAATACATTATAGTTGATCCTATTTGTAGATTCAAAATCTTCACACCTCCTTGATGAGTCCTTGGTAACTCCATGTGGTTGTTTGTCCTCCTAGGTGCCCCTGAACCATACTCCCCAACAATGAAACAATTCTTGTCCAAAGAATGATTCATCTTCTTCCATGAATCAGTCTGATCCTTTCTTGGGTCCATCCTTTGTATAGAGATCAAATAATCTCCTAAATTCACCTTCCTCCTTCTCTTCCAACCTGTATTCATATCATAAATTTTTTTAGTACTAAAACATGTGTTTAGATGTCCTCTCCTAAGAGAGTTTTGTTTGTATTACTACTTGTATTGGGACTGTATTCATATCCCCATCTTCCTCATATATTGTCTTGACAACTTCTGCATTCCTTCACCCTTCACCTTCTTAAAAATAAGACAACTAATGGTCCCTACTTCCACACATTGAAAGTCCCAAAGCCCTACATCATTAGGAATTGCCTTCCTCTTAGATTGATGCAATTCAGTATCCAATTTCCAACCAGTATCATGCTTTCTTTAACCCTGCATATTCTCAGAAATCTGATCCTTAAAATGTACATTATGATGATTTCCCTATTCCAACAAACCAAAGGGTGCAACTTATACCTCTCATTACCCTTATGCACAATGTAAGTGTTTGAATAACCATCATGAATGGTTCTCCTAGAACATTTTCATGTTCTTCCTAAGACTACATGTCCACAACTCACAAAAATAATATCAAAAAGAACTTTGTCTTGATATGCACCAATAGAAAAATTCACATAGGCCCTCTGACTAACTTTAATATCATATCAGATGATACAAGATTTCTATGTGATCCAAAGTCTACAATCATTTTACATAAATTTCCCTTGCATAAACAATTAGTTCTAAAAATGTTTACCTTTGGTTCATATAGTTGCTCACCTTGCCTTACCATCAAGAATTCACCATAAAGTTATAGGTTTTCTAAAAGTGTTTTTGGTTCCTCATTCTTCTCATCTTCTTGTGTGAGATGTACCCTCCTATCTCTACATTGATCTAATTCATTCTACTTAGGAAACCTAAATGACTAATGCCCCACTTCATTGAAATAAAAAACACTTATCATTGAAGATACCACTTCCTCTTCCTCCTCCATATTTTCCACCTCTATAGCCTCCTCTTTCATCTGATGCGGATCCTTGCCCTTGTATTTGTCATTGATTTTTTGAGAATATGAGTTTCTCCTTCCACCTCTTCCTCTCATGGCTCCACCTCCTCTATTATTTTTTGTTTCATTATTCCTCTTTAACCATTTCCCTTCTCTAACTACAATTTGGAAATATTCTCCAAGGGTTCTTGGGATATTTAACCCTATCTCATCATTTATGTTGTATCTTAGGCCATTTATGTATATAACCACGTTCTCATCTTCATCTTCTACTCCTCCCCTAATGCTTAGGGTGTGAAATTTCTCAGTATAGGACATAACATCCATGTCCATTTGCTTCAAATTTGTCCTACTCAAGTTTATTTGGATTGAAAAATCTAATGGTAAAAATTTACTCTTCATCATTGTATTCATCCTCTCCCAATTTGGGATTTTGATCAATCCCCCTTCTAACCTTTCATTTTGAATCTTGGTACACCATGTAAGGGTTGTTCTCCTTAATCTTTCTTTATCCAACTTCAGCTTTCTCTCTTCTTCTATATCCTCAAGATCAAAATAGTTTTTTGGTGCTTATATCCATCCAAGAAGCTCTTCTATATCCATCTTCCCTTGGTGGATTAGAAAATATACATTTCTCTTACCATGAGTTCCCTGCACTAATTTTATCAACCAAATTAATATCCTCTCCTTAGGATCATTTTCTTCCCTATGGCCCCTATCTTCTTGTCCTTTATTTCATTCTTCTTCTCCTTCATTTTTTCTTCATGAACCTCTTCTCTCCTAGGTTCTCTCCACTCCTTTTCCAATGCTTCTCTCCTCTCTAAGAACTGAAGTCTTTCTCTTCTCATCTGTATTTCTTCTCTTTGCCTTGTTTCTTCTAATTCCCTCTTCTCTCTTTCATTTTCTTCAAGTGTTGCCCTCAATTCCTTGGTTTCTCTATCCATTTGGTTCTTTGGTACCATGTTTCAAACTTTTTTCTTCTCCCTCTTCAAGGATCTATTTAGTGATGGTTTGATACCACCTTATGCAGAGGGTTGATGTGTGTAAAGTCTTTGATAGCAAAAATGGGTCAATTTTTAGAGGTTTAGGCACTTGTCCTACTAGCCCCAGAGCCACCAAAAGCTTCCAAAGGATCAAACACCTCCCTAATGGCCAAATTTGATTTTTTTGGTCTATTTATATTGAATTCAAGTGGATTCAATTGGTTTCAATGTTTATAACAACACCCCAACACCTCTAACTCTCAATGTCCTTAGTTAGGCCTAAAACCCCCTATTAGGCCTTCAGTGAACAAAATGAACTCTTTACTCCAAACTTCACCAAATATCCTTTCCTTTTCAAACACCCTTTATCCTCTTAATAAACATACCAAAAAATTATATGATGTTTTTTTGGGCCAACTGATCAAACCCCTGACTGTACCCTGTCAACAAGCCTAAAATGTGGTCATTTAACAAAGAAAGTATATGATATTAACCCATGACCTCAATACTTTCAATGGTCTTAAAAAATGACTCAAAATAAATTAAAATTAAACCAATTAGACCCTATGGTCTCTACAAACCCAAAAGCCCAATTTGCCTCCCTAAAACCCTCAAATCTAGGGCTTCTCCAATGTCACTTCTCCCAATGCTATTCCACCCAATTAGTGATGGATTTTACTTTAATTTGGTGTGTCTAGAAACTTCATCCAAGAAAACACCCTCCTTATTCAACTATATTTTCTATTGATATACACATCCAAGCAATTTCACTCAATTTGCATATCCTGTCACAATGATCACCCAATATCTTCCACTTTATCTGCACATTTAGTGTTAGATATTTTATGTACAAGTTAAGGAAGTGTCATTTTATGAGAATTAAATCATTATCATTCATGGAATGACCTCCATGTATTATAAATAACCAACTATTCTAAGAAAATGTTGAAAAATAGTGACTATCAGCACAAAAGTACGTAAACAGTAACCAAACATAAATTTTAGAACATTCACGAATCTATACACTAGATAAATAAATTTTCTCAATTCATATAATTAATTTGTCAATGAATATAAAGCCTTAAGGATATAGAGTAAACATCAAATTATAGAAAACTGTGTTTTCTTGCTTTCTTTCAGTTATAGTATGTACACCCAGGCACTGTCTCGTACAATGGTCAGATTCAAATTATAAACCTTATTTCCAACTATCTCAACCAATTTAGATCTCTTTCCTTACTTGTTAAATACTAAAACCTCCTTAAAACTAAATTCCCTCCAAACTCCTAATTAGTCATTTTTTTTTAATATTTGAGTTTTCAAATTGAACAAAATGGCTTAATTCCTCTTTAAATTCAAAACTACTATCCTCCAAGAACTTTAAAGGGTTTATTAAAAATTCCTAATACCTTATAGACTCACTAAACATAAAGTCCCTATTACATCCATGATTTTAGTCCTAAGGTCCTTATCAGGATCTTTAGGACAGGTTATTACATTTTCTTCACATTATTGCCCCCAAATGCCATAATGGTCTTTAATACATTATAGTTGATCATATTTGTCTTCAAATTCTTCATTCCTTCTTCATGACTTATTGGTGACTCCATGTGGTTGTTTTTCCTCCTAGGTGCCCCTGCACCAGAAATCAAAATGAGAAAATCATCGAGTGTGATCCTTTTTCTTTCTCTCTTCATCCTAATGATGGATCATGGAGTTTGATTCAAAATTTTGATGAAAAAAATACTCACACAATCAAATCCAAAATTGACACTCAAATATTTCCTCTTTTGATTACTAGATAGATAGGTTCAAACTCTATAAATTTTGGTGAACCCGACTCATAGCATTTCCTCTTTTGATTAAGGTGTTAGATTTCATGCACTATAACTTATGATTTTGTACATTTAGATATCTAGATCTACTTCGTATGCATTTACATCATATTGTGAATTTTTTGCATGATCTCCTTTCTATTGTATGTAGAGGTTCGTATCTTTGTATCTATATCGACATAACATGATTTTCACTTTCATAATCAAATCTACTTATCTAGGTTTTACATTACATGTTTACATTTGATAGTTAAATGTGGTTTTCATAAAAGACTCTTTTTTGTGGTATTGTATATTTATTTCAAATCTTATAATTGATTTGCATGTCTATTTTCTTTCATTCCCTAGTGCATGAGTTTTGTCACTTTATAGGAATCTTGACGAGACCAACATGCATCTTAATGACATTAACCCTATAGTGGAGAATAACTCTTCTCATTATTCTCATGATGAAGATGAATCTTTAAGGGTTACTCCCATCGACTTCAAAAAACTTCCCATGACTATGATATATTTGAACATTGGCTAGGTCAATAAAAATCTAATCATGAGGTTATTTCCATTGTAGAAGGCTTAAGGAAGCTAATTCATAATTATGAACATGGTAATAATATCTTGTGTAGCATATCTCATCTCATTGATACCAATGTCAAGCCTATTAGGGATTGTGCTCAAGGTTTGGGACCCATTCCACCTACTACAAGTGTTTTAAGCCTCTATGCCTATATCTACTTATATTCTTAGTTTGTCCACCTATGCTTCACCTATCATAACAACTTCAATTCAAAGTTCCAATCCTACACTTGTAAAAATTCCTAATCCTATTATTCTATCTATTCCTTCAAGTGTGCCATGTGCTTCACTATATTCATCCATGCCCACTTACCATAGCATTCCGTTTTCATATTCCACCATTCCTTCAATTTCCAATAATGTTCCTAACATTTCCAACATCTCTCCTATTATTTCTTCTACTAAATCTAATATTAATGGCTTGGCTCAAATCATATCTTCCTTACAACAACAAATTGATTCGATGATTCAATCCAAGCTCAACATTCCTACTAGTGACATTTCTAGTCCTTTTTCTATAGATATTATCTGAGTTGTTATCCCACAATATATGGAGATTCCCTGTGAGGCCCTACCCCAAGCCCATCACATCAGTTCATTTTATCATTATGATATGCCTAGTATTTGATATTATAATTTGATGCATTATGGATTTATTCTCTTATTAGCAGGGATTTAATTACATTTGGATCTTTGATGCACCACCTTATTTAATGATGTCGTTGTATTCATGATGATGATCTTTTTGATACATTATGACTACATTATGGTTGATTTAACTAAATATTTAAATGATGCAATTGATTATATATGTGTTTATGTGGGTTAATTATGAAAAATAAAATTTAGAATTTGAATAATGATGAGATGTGTAATGTGGAAATATTTAGTGTTTATATCTCCTTCCTTATGCTAAGAAACCTAAGATCAGCTCGGAAAAAGAAATAGGGAAATGGTCAGAGCCAATTTTAGAGACTAAAGTCAAAGAGAAATTATACTTACTGTACCATTGTGGGGAGATCAGAGCTCTATCCAACCTCACTTGGATGCAATCTTTTCCAACTCTCCTAATGGACCAGGTGTAGTTAATTCCTTGCAGATCCATTTCAGTCAATGCTTGGCAATGGATAAAATTATTAAGGTCAAATGTTCTTTCTATCTGAGAACCAGATCCCAAAAACTTTTCTGACTCCATATGAGGTGTCTTCAAGTCCCCCATAATCATCCAAGCTTCATTACAAAAATGTATTCTTCGATTAGCTAACTTGCGCTAGAAGTTAGCTCTACTACTCTTAGAATTTGGAGCATAATATTAGTAAGAACGCAATCAAAATTATCTCTAATGTGATGCATGCGAATGGACACAGTATTATTATACTAAAAAAAACATCACCTCTAATAATACTTCTATTCCAAAAACTAGTTGTGCCACCTAAAGCCCCATCAAAACTGCTACCACTAGTCCCACTATTTTTTAAAAAACTAATTTTTTCCACTCTCTTTACTCATCTTAGTTTCTTGAACCAAAAGGAATTCCAAATTATGGTCCCTTACTAGATTTCTAAGAATGTCTTGTTTATGGGGCGCATTCAATCCCCTTATTTTCCATGAAATAATCTTCATTTCTTACTGGGAGTAAACACTTCTAGGATGCTCTTTTGTTTTCCATCCGCCACATCTTGCTAGCTTTCAATGTCTCTCCTTTTTTTCTTTGAGGGTCTTCCTTTAGAATCATTTTTTCCCATATCTTCTTTTTTACATCTAGTATTGATATTATCCAAACCATTCTGGAATGAAGGATCATCCCCCTTACCTCTTATATTCTTCTTTTTGCTACTAACTATTTTAAATTCTATCTTTACCTCTTCTAGAGATTTCAGGAAGGGAGATTCTTCTCTTTCATAAAACTCAACCAGAGTTTTAAGAACTGTGGAAATATCAATAGTGATGTTCTTGGATTCTATAGAATTCTCTTGGTTAATTCTATCAAAACCATCACTACCTTGGCCATCATTATAGAATAGATGGTTTACAGGAATCTCATTCCATGAGTCTAGATAGTCCTTGTTGCTATATTTTGGAATGCTTGCATTCCCTTTAATTCCACTATCCTCCTTCCTCTAATCACAAGGGGAAAAGGAACATTACATGTATCATTTGATAGGTCAATCGCATTCATCTCATAAAAAAAATTTGAAGAAGGGGCAGAGGGTTGTCATTCAGAGGTAGAGCAAGATTAGTCCCTTTAGGATCATTCTTCTCATTAAATGAGCCTAAAACATCCCTAGTTTCCTTGTCTTCCCTTTTATTATATTTTCCTTTGAGTCCAAAGGTTCTTCACTCTCCACTCCTTCCTGTTCTCTTTGCTAATATTGGGTTTTGTCTCTTTACCTTTCTTCATAGGGTAGTTTCTTGCCTAGTGACCAACTTTCTTTCATTTAAAACAAGAAAAGGGATAGGATTCATATTCCAATGGTTGCTTCCATTTCCCCAGCCTTGACCTTATATCAATGGAAAGGGGAATATCATAGGATTCACTAATATTAATTCACAATCTAGAAAAAAGCAACCTAATTTTAGATGTCATTATTAGATCTATAGTCACCAGTTCTCTTATAATGCTTGTTTTTCCCTTAAACACTCCTTCATTATATAATTCCAAAGGAATCCCTAGGAGTTTCAACCACACTGAGGGAAATTCCACAAAACAATCATTCAGGTCAAGACTAGTGCTCCATTTATGTAGAGCCAAGGAAGTTTTGTCGAGTATCTAGGGAACCCATACAAAGATTTCATCATGTCCTCCTTATTAGTAAATGAAAATGATAAAGCCCTTTTAGCCATCACATAAATATCAACCTCACCTTTCAAGAACCATCTTCTACTGAAAAACTTTATTACCACATCAATGTTAGCTTGAGGACCAAAAAATTTACCAATAGGAGACTTCTCCATAGCTACTATAGAATTATCTAGGACCAAGTCAGGGAAAAAATACCAAACTCACCTTTTGAATGGTCTGATATGTGATTCACCTCTAGTAAGGATGATTTCCTAGATAGAATATTACCAAACAGAGATACCCACTATCACTCCTTATTTTTAGGCCCCCTGGACAAGTCAACACCACATATTTTTACTTCCAAGGCTATCCCACCTCCTCCCAAATCAGACGATGCAGTGTCAACCCTATCATCCTACTCTTTTCCACCTTTCAAAGATTCTTTGGGGGTGGGCGAGAACTCACCTCCATTTGATGCATCATCTGTTAAAGAATTCCCGTGTGTTCCAGCAACTTGACCCTTCGAAGGAAGAGGGGTGTCACTTCCTCCCTAGTTCACCTTCCCTCCTTCGCAGTAATCATAAAATGTTTGAATATTAAAAAAAGATGAAAATGTTGAGACAAATAAAAGTATTAGTGAAGCCAAGAGAAAATAATTTAAATCAATTATAGATGATCAAGGGATGTTTGGAGCTAGTTTAAAATAGGTCATTCTCTCACCGCAAGATTGAAGAGCATGTTAAAGTAAGAGATGAAGACATTGTAATAGTACAATGTATAGAGTCATTGAAAAATAGAAAGGTTATAGAAATATTTGTGGAGGTTTTGAAAAAATTGAGGTCACAAAAATAATAAGGTGCACGTGTTTGAAAGAAAAATGTGGCTAAAGTAAAGAAGTATGAAGATTGAGAAAGAAAAATATGATGATGTACAAAAATAAATATCAGATGAAAATTGATGCAGAATGTGATGGTGAGAAAGAGGATAATGAAGATGGTTGAGAAAAAGAAGAAATAAAAAGATTCAAAAAATGATTAAGAAGATGGGTTTGATAGTAAACAAGCTGATGAATGTAAGAGAAAAATATGATTATACTACTACTCATGGTGGAGGAAATACATAAAATACACAAATAGATATAGAAGATGCTATTGTAAAGGATGATAAAAATGAATTAGAGATAAATTTAAAGAATTTAAGAAGTTCAAAGAAGAAGAAAATCAGTAAAAGAGAGAAACACATTGAAAATAAAACTGATAAGTTGAAGGAGAACGAGAATGAGGTGGATGCAAATTCTAAAACTCTCAAGGAAAGAAAGGAAACTCTCAAAAATTAGGAAAAGTAAATTATGATAGAAAAGAAGAAACTGAATTCAAAGAGGAAATTGAACATAGTAAGAGAGGAGAATGCTTGATTTGATGATTTCATTCAACATAGTAAAGAAGATTATATACAATATAACATTCATATGGTTGGACCATTACCAACTGATATTTAGTTAGAAAATTACCAACAGAGACAACCACAATGCAATTACTAATTACACCAACATACCCCCCTTATTACATTGATCCTCAAAGTCTCAAATTCAACTTGCCTTAGGCACACCCTCCCTTGCCCCCACCCCCACCCCCCTTAAGGCTTACATAACAAAACAAGCTGATTACATAATATCAATACATATGTTGAGAAAATATTCTTTTGAAGTAGAAGATCCTAAATCATGTAAGGCTCCATCAAGATGTCTCTTGACCCTTGAAAAGGTGTAGCTCCAAGATGCATTCTTAAGTTCTCAGTCCTGAACTCTCATATCATGGAGTCTTGAATTATTCAGTAATAATCCCTCAGAGATGCGACAGATCTCAATAATTGTTTAATGACTGTGAAAGGGTATAATTCTCAATCATATACTTTGAGGCTTTCTTGACAATAATCCATATTGAGCACAATACTAAGTCGGAAACCTATATCCAAAATGAGTCTTCACAATATAGGCATTCTTCAAATTTTTTAGCATTAGAAAGGAAAATTGAAGCATGAAAGAAAAGCCAAAAAAATTTCTCATACAAGCATCATCTCAAAGTGAGAAGCTAACTTGAAATGATGGGAATTCCTCCACCCTCCAATGCCACCAACCTCCATAACTGAAATTTCAAAGAAAAAAATTGTGATTAATAGGAGACTGAGAATCATTAATGACCTCTCCACCATCTGATGTATTCTAATCTTTAATGCATGAAACATTTCCTTCTTCTTCAAATTGTTCTTTTATTTTTCCCTTAAGAAAATCACTAGCTCTAGTTCTACGTACCCATGTTGTATGCCCCTTTTTCTTACATTATAAACATTTGTTGTCTCTTCTATTTTTAGCTGGCCATTTTTTAGTACTTCGTGAACATAATGCCTTATCTATTTGATGATCTTCTTCTATGACTTCCTTTATCCTCTTTTCTACTTCTAGAATGGCTGAAATCATATCCTCTAGAGTCTGTGAACTCATTTGACTAAGTGTAAAGACAACATTATTATATTTGGAAGATAAGCTATTTAGTAGGATGGCCTTAGCATCATCATCATCAAAAGGATTCTTAACATGTGCAAGTTTCCTAATAAGAGACCTTAAATTTCTTATATGGTTTGACATTGTGATTCCATTTTCCATTTTGAATTTAAACAATTGAATTTTTAGAGAAAACTTTGCATTGACATATTTTTCTCCAAAAAATTTGTTTAGATTATCCCAAATGTATGTAGAAGTATTATCTAAATCTATGTGATGAAGTTTAGAATCTACACAAGCAAGACCAATAATAGCCTTGGTTTTATCATCTCTATTGTTCCACTCTAATAGTTTATTTGCATTTGTAGGTGGTCTTTCCTTGCCACTTACTATGCCCCATAAGTTTGTATTGAAGGAAAAGGAATGTTTCGATGATTCAATGCAATGAACTTTGCAATGTTACAAGCATATATGTAAGAGGTGAATTCAGTTGTGAAACCAACTAACCGAATATCGACCTTGATAAACTGTTTAACAGTTTACTCAACTTGATAATGTAATAAACTATTATGCCAACATTTCCCCCCTTATTACATTGATCCTAAACAGATCAAAAAAATATTTTCCCTAGGGATCCCCCCCTTAAGGTTTACATAACAAAACATGGTGATTACATAATATGAATACATATATTGAGAAAATCTTTTTTTTTTTAAGTTGTAAATTTTGAATCATGAAAGGCTCCATCAAGCTATCTTCTGACCCTCAGAAAGGTGTAGCTTCGAGTTGTTTTCTTAAGCTCCCAGTCCTGAACTCTTGAATCACAGTCTTGAATTATTCAACAATGATCCCTAAGAGATGTGATAGATCTCTATCATTGTTTGGTGACTGTGAAAGGGTATAATTCTCGATCATATACTCTGAAGCTCGCTTGACAAAAATCCATATTGAGTGCACTCCAAAATCTTAAAACTGTCTCCAAAAATGAGTCTTCACAAGACATACATTCTTCAAATTCATCAACATTAGAAAGAAAAACAAAAATAGAAATCCAAAAATGCTTCTCATGCAGAACACCATCTCAAAGAGAGGAGATAACTTGAGAGGATAGAAATTCCTCCAACCTCTGATGCCGCCAACCTCCAGAATGCGAAGGTTCAAAGCACAAGATTGTGAATAAGGGGAGACTGAAAATCGGTAACAATGTCTCCATCATCTGATGTGTCCTCATGGTCAATGCATGCAACATTTCCTTCAGTTTGTTCTTTTAATTGTCCTTTAAGAACATCACTAGCTCTGGTTCTACAACTCCATATTGTGTGTCCCTTTTTCTTATAGTAAAAACATTTATTGTCTCTTCTATTTTTATTTGACCATTTTTTAGTACTTTGTGAGTATAATGCCTGGTCTATTGGGTAAGCTTATTCTATGACTTCCTTTAACCTATTTTCTTCTGCTAGAAGAGTTGAAATCATATCCTCTAGAGTTTGTGAAGTGAGTTGACTTAGTGTAAAGACAACATTGCTATATTTGGAAGATAAGCTATTTAACAGGATGGCCTTAGCATCATCATCATCAATAGGAGCCTTAACTTTGGCAAGTTGTCTAATGAGAGATCTTAAATTACTTATATGATTGGACATTGTGATCCTAGTTTCCATTTTGAATCTAAACAATTGAATTTTTAGAGAAAACTTTGCATTGACAGCTTTTGTGCCACACAACTTGTTTAGATTATCCCAAATGTCAGCTGAAGTGTTATCGACATGATGAAGTTTAGAATCTGCAAGAGCAAGACCAATAATGGCCTTGGCTTTATCATCTCTACGATTCCACTCCAACAATTTAGTTGCATCTGTAGGTGGTTTTTCTTTTCCACTTACTATACCCCATAGGTTTTTATTCATCAATTGCATTTTTATTTTTATTCTCCATCTATGAAAATTGAAACTAGAATATTTATCTAATGGAATATCCATTGAACTACAACACTAGAAACTGCCAACCATTCAAAAAATGTATACTATTCTTGATTGGAAGTGCGTACTAACTATATTCTACCTATGTTAGAAATGAAGTACTTCACCATGATCTATTGATCAAAATGACCATCAAGCAATACCAGTGGATGTGAACTGACCATGCGAAATGGTTTTTTTTGCCAGAGTTCCCACTTGGTCTCCTTCAAATACAACTGCACAGTCTTTTATCTTCCAACTCCATGTGGTTTGGACAGACCAATAACCAGTCTCGATAGCATTGCATGCTGCCAGCCAAGACTGTTATAATAGTTCTTTGGAAACCATTTCACATTTTCATGAGAATCAAATAGATCTTCAATAACTCTTCAATAATTGTTTCAATACATTAGAAACTAAGACTGTAATAATATCATCATGAATGAACAGTCAGTTTTTCTTAAATATATTCTCTATACAAAAACACCTTGTGGGACAGATTCATAATGAAATGGAATGATGGACATCACCATTTTAGATTTCTCACTCACACCGCCCATAGGAACATGTACCAACAGACCTCCACCGCATGCAGGAAAAAATTCCTTTATGGTAGAAAATGTGGCATTTTGTTAACGTAGAAACATGACTAGTCTAAGAAATATGTCTATGGCCCCTCTATGGATCTGATCATTCACCACCCTCCATTTTGAAGAATGTTTGCATCAATCAAATAATTTGGCACATACTTGTTGTGGCTTGTTCACCACATTCTACACCAGATTGTAATGTTGCACTCTAATACCAAATGAAGGCAAATGAATGTTTCAATGATTCAATGCAATGAACTTTGCAGTATTACAAGCATATATGTAAGAGGTGAATTCGGTTGTGAAACCAACTAACTGAATACCAACCTTGATAAACTGTTTAACAGTTTACTCAACTTGATAATGTAATAAAATATTACGCCAACATGTATTCATCAATTGCATTTTTATTTGTATTCTCCATGTATGAAAATTGAACCTAGAGTATTTATCTAATTGAGTTTCCATTACACTTGCAAAGAAAAAATACACACACCTAAATAATCAAATATGGGTTTCTAGTTGAAATTTTTTTTGGGTAGATGACATAAGTAGGACACAATCATAGTACTTTATGTATTGAGCATAAAATTGCATGGTTGTTCAAAAGAAGAGCCTTTGGATCCACATTATGATGACCTTGACTGATCCACATTCATAACTTGAAGACAAGTTTCATATAGCTTCCTCAGACTGTGACTCAGGAGTCTCAGAAATAGGACATCATTTTATGCTATTTTTCCCAAGATTATGTCATCATCTATGTTTTATAGAGAATGATCTATGATAATCTTCACTTAAAGGCTCAGAATCTTCAAATCACAACCTATGACTTCTTCAATGTTGGTTTTGGAGTAGTCTTTTTAGACGCATAGGCCGCTCACACTTTGAGGGTATAAAAACAATGGTTACAAGCACTACACACCCATAGAGGTCACATATTCAACAAAAAGAGCAATGATTATTTTACATCCATCACTTGCGATCTACATCTGGTTCCATTGATCTTCTCACCAACACTTAACACCATTATGCATCATATTTGCTTTGATACCAAATACAAGAGGAAAATACTTGATTTGATGATTTAATTCAACATAGTAAAGAAGGCTATATGCTATACAATGTTCATATGGTTTGACTGTTACCAACAAATATTTAGTTAGATAGTTACCAACTGAGACAACCATAATGTAATTACTAATTATGCTAACAAAATTGATAAGTTGAAGGAGAACGAGAAAGAGGTAGATACAAGGTCTTAAACTCTCAAGCAAAGAAAGAAAACTCTCAAAAATTAGGAAACTAATTATGACAGAAAAGAAGAAACTAAATTCAAAGAGGAAATTGAAAATTATAGAGCTTAAAAGAAGAAAATAGAAAAATAAGTCGAAGAGTGATGTAGGGCCCTCCGTAGGTCATAATCTCATACAGAAACTTCTGGAGGTCATAACTTTTGACTCGGGTCTGGGTTTTTGCTAAAAAATTTTGGGTGCGTGCCTCAGGTGGTGGCATTTGTTTTGCCAATGATCTCAGATTGATTGGGGTCCATTTTAGCACATTTTCAGCAGCTGAAAGTTTCATCTCGGGCTCCAAAATCAGCTTTTAGTGTTTTTTCTCTAGTTTTTAGAAAGCTCTATTTTGTAATAAATCCAAATTTATGTTATCAAATATCGGATGTTAGTTGACAATTCATTCTAACTTAGTCGAGGGCATGTTTAGGGAAAATCTCAGCTTTTTAGGTGTTGTTTCAAAAATTACCAAAAATGGCAAAAAAACACGTGGAAAAAAACTACCAAAAAGGGTAATTTTCAGATTTCTTGTTTTTTCTAGTTTTTTTGGTTACTTAAGAGTTTGCAGTGAATTGTAGAGGGGTTAGTGATGAATGAATAATATTGAAGGTTTCAAATCTGTGTTTTTATCTGGTAATTGAATTTTATTGTTGACAGAGGACTGTGTGCTACATCATTTGGTATCAGAGCAAGAAGATGGCTGGGAGAGGAAGAAGAAGAGGAAGAGGAGGTGTCACACTAATGTAAAGATTAATGATGGATATGCAGAGGCAGATTGAATGACTCAGTGAGTGAATAGATAATCAAGGAATACAAGGAGGGAATGAATCTAATGAAGAGGAAAACCGAAGAGGTGCTGACCAAAATGAAGAAAATACAGAAGAAAGGTTGGAAGAAATGAGCTATAAAGATAGAGTTATCAGGGCTTTGGAAAGAAGGAGTGAAGCAATCAAGATTGACGTTTCAAACTATGCTAGTAGTCTTAAGCCAGAAGAATTAATAGACTAGTTGAATGAGATGGGGAAATTGTTTGAATGGAAACCTATGACAGAAGAGAAGAAGATGAAGTTTGCTTGCACAAAATTAAAGGGACATGCAATGATATGGTGGGATCACCTCCAAAAGGAATGAACTAGAAAGGGAAAAGAAAAGATTAAAACATGGAGAAAGATGTAGAAAAAGCTCAAGGAAAAATTCTTACTCATGGATTATTCACAAACCCTCTTTCACAAGTTCCAGAATTTGAAGCAGAACTTGTCTTCAGTGCAAGACTATACAAATGAATTTTACAAGCTATCCATGTGCATAGAGCATCAAGAAAATAATGAGAAGATGGATGCTAGATACATGAATGGCCTAAAATTATCCATCTAGGATGAATTGAGCATGCATCATGTCAATAGTATGGAGGAAGCCTACCAGCTAGCCCTAAAAGCTGAAGAAAAGTAGAATAGGCAATATATCCAGAGGAATAGAGGTGGTCGAAGGGGTACCTCAACTCCATTTTAGGGAGGTTCTAATAATGGTCGGGGAGATTCTTTTCAAGGGTTTGAAAAAAATATAGACACCAGGCAAGATCCTCCAAATCAAGAAAGAGGAAGGGGATTTCAGAGATGATGAGGTTACGGAGGTGGAAGAGGCTAGGAAAACCAGAGAAGGCCTTTCACTTGTTTTAGGTGTGGAGAAGAAGGGCACAGAGCCTTTGAATGGTCAAATTATAACATGCCAGAAAGAAATCAAGGAGGACAATCTAGAGTGAACCTGGTTCAGCTAGAATTCATAGAAGCGGGAACAGAACAAGAAGTCCTACTAGACATGGGAGAAATTCTCATGATGAGGAGATTGATGATCATTCCAGAGAAGGAAGAAGTCCCTGTAAAGAACTTTCATGATTTGTGGCTTCAAACCAACATCTTCAGAACTAGATGCACTTCTGGCAGAAAGGTATGCCAAGTTATTATTGATGGGGGTAGTTGTGAGAATATGGTAGCTAAGGAAATGGTAGGGAAATTAAATCAGCAATGCGAGAAGCATCCTCATCCTTACCATATTGCATGGTTTAAGAAAGGAAATGAGGTTATTGTTGATAAAAGATGTCTAGTTAGGTTTACTATAGGAAAAATCTATAACGATGAGATATGGTGTGATGTTATTCCTATGGATGCTTGTCATATTTTGTTGGGAAGGCCATGGAAGTATGATAGGAAGATCATGCATGATGGAGAGAAAAATACATATACCTTCTAGAAAGATGGCTCTAAAGTGACTCTCTTACCTCTTAAGGATGAAAGGAAGAATGAGACCATGTTGTCTGCAAAAGATGTTTTCAAAGAAATGAAGGTGACAAGTTGCTACTATGCTTTGGTTGTAAAAAGAGGAGAAGAAACAGCAGACATAATACCACATGATGCAGTAAAGATACTAGAAGAATTTGCTGATGTTATTCCAAATGAGCTACCTGACAGTCTCCCACCAAAAAGGGATATACAACACCACATTGATTTGATTCCTGGAGAAACTCTTCCTAATCAAGTGGCTTATCGAATGAACCCAACACAACATGCAGAGCTCAACAAACAAGTAATAGAACTAGTTGAGAAAAGCCTGGTTAGAGAAAGCATGAGCCCATGTGCTATGTCTGCATTGTTGACTCCAAAAAAAGGATGGAACATGGAGGGTGTGTACTAACAGTAGAGAAATTAATAAGATTACTATCAAGTATCACTTTCCTATTCCTCACATAGAGGATATGATGGATGAATTAGCAAGGGCCAAATACTTTAGCAATATTGATCTACGAAGTGGATACCACCAAATTCAAATTCGTGAAGGAGATGAGTGGAAGACAGCTTTTAAGACTAGGGGTGGCTTGTATGAATGGATGGTTATGCCATTTGGGCTTTCTAATGTACCAAGTACATTCATGAGATTGATGAATACTGTCTTACGACCCTATATTGGTAAGTTTTTTATTGTTTATTTTGATGACATCCTAATTTATAGAAAAAATAGAGGAGATCACCTGCAACACTTGAGGCTCATCCAAAGTGTACTAAGGAAAGAAAAGCTCTATGCAAATTTAAAGAAGTGCAAATTCATGCAAACCAGTTTGACTTTTTGGGCTTCATCATTTCTAAAGATGGTGTTCAGATGGACCCAGAAAGGGTCAAGGAAATCCTAGACTAGCCTAGTCCATCTAGCGTAACAAGGGTAAGGAGTTTTTATGGCTTGGCAACCTTCTATAGAAATTTTAGTCAAAATTTTAGCAGTATTGTAGCACCCATAACAGATTGTACGAAAGGAAGGGAATTCACATGGGCAACAGATGTTGAACAAAGTTTCAAATTTTTGAAGAAAAAGGTAACTAAAGCTCCTATATTGGCACTTCCAAATTTTGATAAAGTATTTGAAGTAGAGTGTGATGCTTCCCATGTTGGAATAGGTGTTTTTCTTAGCCAAGCAGGTAAACCAATAGCTTTTTTAAGTGAAAATTTGAATGATGTGAGGAAGAACTATTCTACCTATGATTTAGAATTTTATGCTATTGTTCAAGCCTTAAGGCATTAGAGGCATTATTTGGTCCCACAAGAATGTGTATTGTTTACAGATCAGTTGGCCTTGAAATATGTGAACACACAAAAGAAATTGAACAGTAGGCATGCTAAATGGTTGTCTTTCTTGCAAGGGTATAATTTTGTTTTGAAGCATAAGTTTGGAAAGTAGAATTAGGTTGTTGATGCCCTAAGTCGGTGTGTTACACTAATCACTACAATGGAAATAGAGGTCATTGGTTTTGACTCTATTAAAGTTTTGTATGAGGCTAATGCTGATTTTTGGGAAATTATAGAGCATATTAAAGAGCCAATAGCTAGTCTTTTAGATCACATGAGAGGTGAATACTTTATGCAGGATGGTTACCTCTTTAGAGGAAAAAAACTTTGTATACTAGCTGGTTCCATGAGGGACAATATTATCTGAGAATTTCATAGTGGTGGTTTGCTTGGTCACTTTGGGAAGGACAAGACAATAGCCTTGGTTGAAGATAAATACTACTGGCCAAAACTGAAAAGGGACATTACTAAGTATGTGGCAAGGTGCAAAATCTATCAAGTGACTAAGGGTCACTCCCAAAACATAGGCTTGTATACACCTCTACCTATACCCATCGAGCCATGGATAGATGTGAGTATGGATTTTATATTGGGGCTTCCCCACACCCAGAGAGGTACAGATTCTATCTTTGTAGATGTTGATAGGTTCTCTAAGATGGCTCATTTTATTGCTTGTAAAAAAACTAATGATGCCACAAGGATAGCAAATTTATTTTTTTCAGAAGTTGTTAGACTCCATGGCATTCTAAAAACTATCACATCTGATAGGGATACTAAATTTTTGAGTCATTTCTAGAGGACCTTATGGAAAAAGATGGGAACACAGTTATAGTTTAGCAGTGCCTATCATCCCCAAACTAATGGACAAACTGAGGTAGTCAATCAAAGTTTAGGAAACCTATTACGGTGCATTGTTGGTGATAAGCCCAAGTAGTGGGACCTGGCATTGCCTCAAGAAGAGTTCACTTACAACAGTTCTAGTAATAGATCAACTAGAAAATCTCCTTTTCAGATTGTATATGGTAAGAATCCTCAAGGTGTTTTGGACCTTGTACAACTCCTTGTGCAAGACTGAATTAGCGATGATGGGGAAGCATTTGTTGAACACCTTCAACAGCTTCAACAAGATGTGGCGAGTAAATTGCAGGATAGCAATGAGCGATATAAGGCTGCTGTAGATGTCAGTAGAAGGAGACAAATATTTAATGCAGGTGATTTGGTGATGGTGTACTTGAGGCGTGAGAGATTTCTCACTGGCACATATCATAAGCTGAAATACAAAAAGATAGGTCCTTGCCAAATCTTGAAGAAGATCAATGATAATGCTTATGAGGTTTATCTACCAGATGATCTGGATATTTCTCTTGTCTTTATATGCATTTCATGGAGAACTACCTGAGGTAGCTAGTATAGAAGAGGTGGATTGGCATCACCACCTTCCAAGAAAAAAGAAAGAAAAGATTGCCCACATTCTAGACAAGCAGTCTACAGTCACCCGAAATGGTCATTACAATAGGTACCTGATTCAGTGGGAGGGATAACCAACAACAGAAAGCACCTGGATCTCAGAATGGGAAGTGATGAAATTAGAGCCCACAAAGTTGTAGTAGTTCACAAACAACCACTTGCAGGAGATGCATTCCTTTAAAGAAGGGGAGAATGATGCAAGGCCCTCTGTAGGTCATAATCTCATATAGAAACTTCCGGAGGTCATAACTTTTGACTTAGGTCTGGGTTTTTGCTGAAATTTTTCGGGTCCATGCCTCAAGTGGTGGCATTTGTTTTGCCAATGATCTCAGATCAAATTGGAGTCCATTTTGGCACATTTTCAGGACCTGAAAGTTTCATCTTGGGCTCCGAAATCAGCTTTTAGTGTTTTTTCTCTAGTTTTTAGAAAGTTCTATTTGTAATAAATCTGAATTTATGTTATCAAATCTCGGATATTAGTTGGCAATTCATTCTAACTTAGTCGAGGGCATGTTTAGGGAAAATCTCAGCTTTTTAGGTGTTGTTTCAAAAATTATCAAAAATGACAAAAAACACCTGTGGAAAAAAACTTTCAAAAAAGGTAATTTTCAGATTTCTTGTTTTTTCTAATTTTTTGGTTACTTAAGAGTTTGTAGTGAATTGTAGAGGGGTCAGTGATGAATGAACAATATTGAAAGTTTCAAATCTATGTTTTTATCTGATAATTGAATTTTATTGTTGACAGAGGACTGTGTGCTACATCAAAGAGTTCAAAAAAAAAAATTAAATGGATGAATTTGAAAAAAAGTGGGAGTTTCTTGATTAGAAAAGAAAGTAAACCAACTAAAGAAAACAAAGGGGGAAAAAGAAATCAAGAGAAGAATATGAGAATTATGAAAGGAAGAAAGTTAAATAAAAAGAAAGAAAAAAGATGTAAGAATGGAGAAAAGAAATGAGTATGAAAAGTTAGATGCATAAGTGACAGAATCAAAGAGTTTGCAAAGGAATAGAAAAGAATTGCAGGATCTAAAAAGAAAGAGAAGTCAAGCTTAAAAGAGAAGGCAACTGACTTGAGAGGGAGATTAGCTGATTTAACAACTCGTGAGGAGGCTTTTTTCAAACAAGAAGTTATCATTGAGAAAGAGAAAGAGCTACTTTTGTTGCAAGAAAATCTTGCACCTAGAGAATGAGAAGAGATTCAAAGACTAACTGATGAACAAAAAGTTGCACTTGAAGAATGAAAGTCTATGTTTGAAGAAGAAATGAAGCAACAATGCAAGGCAATGGATGATGAATTTGGAAACAAGAGAAATGCAGAAGATGTTAAGGAGCTTAAAAAAATGAAAAATTAAAAGAGAAGGATAAAGAGCTAGATGTAAGATTGAGGTATGTAAAGGAAAGAGAGAAATCTTGCAAGATAAAAGAAAAAGAAATTGAGACTTGGTTGAAATAGCTAGAGATAGAAAGGCATGCAATGAACATTTCAAAGTAAGTTCATGAAGAGTCTAAGGCAATATTGGAAGAAGAGAGACAACAGAATCACAAAAACCAAAAGGGGGAGAAATTGGAGCTTATAGAAAAAGAGATGGATGATTTGCGGATTATACAAATCAAATTGAAAGAGGAGATCAATAATTTTAGACAATGGGAAAAATAACTATTGAAGAAAGATGAGGTGTTGAATGTTGAGAAAGAAAAGTTTGAAATGTTGAAGGACGTGGATGCTAGCAAGACAGTTTTTAATCTTCCCTATCCACCGTACTTCTTTCTTCCTACCATCAGCACTTTTTTCCTTGTCGCATGATCGCAAGGCAATATTGCTGGTCTTGCGATCATGCGACCAGCCTTCTCTGCCCTGGTGTTGACTTCCCACCTACCACAAACCCTCTCTATTTGCCTTGTCGCATGATCGCAAGGCTTCTCTCTCCTCTCTTGCGATCATGCGACAACCTCTCTGTTTGCCCAACATTTGTTTTTATGCGCACTTGGAACCTCAATAAATGCCCAACTTTTTTGTTTACCGTCCGTGCATTTTTCCTTGGCTTGTCTTTTGTGTGGGGCCCTCTCCCTTTACCTTTTCGCATGATCGCATAACTCTCATTTGGTTTATGCGATCATGCGACAACCTTAAATCTTTTTCTTGCCCGGTTTTATTTTTATATGCGAACCTGCGATAACTTTTGCTTATGTTACCAATGCGTGTGGGTCCCCTCTAATGCTCTTGTTGCATGATCGCATGAGCATTATTTTATTCATGCGATCATGCGACCACTCTCATGCGACAACCATTTTTCATCAGCCAACTACTGTATTAAAAGCAGTGTATTTTATATTGTTTTTTCTCTAACTTTTTGAATTGATCGGTTATTCTCCAGGCATTTCGAGAACTTTCTTCAAGAAGAATATTTTGAAAACAGAAGAGGAATGTTTTTCTTAGTTTTTCGTGTCCAGATGATACTCTGTCTCTGCAAGAAATATAGGTGATAATGTGAACATTGGCAGCTCTCAGAAAATCTCTGTAAATTTATAATCAAGGCATTAATATATAAATAATATTATTACAAATCTCTGAGTGTGTTTCTGTTCTGTTTGGCTTTATATTTGAAGCTCTTTTGATTGCTCTGTTCCTTCCTCCATCAAATTGGTATCAGAGCAGGAGATTGAAGCACTAGTTATTGAAGGGAAAAGGTCTGTTGGAGATTGAAGCACAAAAAGGATCTGGGTATTGTTTCCTAGATGAATTTCATTCTGGGTAAATAGCAAATAAAAAAAAAAGGGGTTTTATAAAAAAAAAAGAGTGTTACTGGTAAACCATGGCAGGAACCAGTGGGAGTATTTCTCAGCCTCAGATTCCAATCTTTAATGGAAAAAATTATGACTATTGGAGCATAAAAATGAAGACTCTTTTTCATTCACAAGATGTTTGGGATTTAGTGGAAAATGGGTTTCCTGAACCACTAGATCAGCAGGCATATCAGGCCCTTTCACAAGCAGATAAGGATTTATTGAAGGAAAATAAGAAGAAGGATGCAAAGGCACTATTTTTCATTCAACAAGCACTGGAAGAATCAATCTTTCCAAAGGTTGTAGCTGCCACAAGATCAAAACAAGCATGGGACAGTTTGCAGACAACATACCAAGGCACAAGCAAGGTAATAATGGCAAAATTACAAATACTTAGAAGGGATTTTGAAAATCTACAAATGAAAGACTCAGATTCAATAGATGCTTTCTTCACTCATGCAATGTCTATAGTAAATCAGTTAAGGACCTATGGAGACACTGTTGAAGATCAAAAGATTGTGAAAAAAATACTTAGAAGTCTGCTTGCTAAATTTGATGCTGTAGTAATAGCTATTCAAGAGGCCAAAGATCTTTCTATATTATCAGTAGATGAATTAATGGGGTCACTTTTAGTCCATGAGCAAAGACTGAACTGAACAAGGTCATCATCATTTGAAAATGCATTCAAGACTCAGCTCTCATTTGGCAAGTCAAGAGGGAGATCAAACAATAGCAGAGGCAGAGGACATTTCTCATCAAGAGGAGGAAGAGAAAACACACAATTTGAAAGTAGAAGACCACCATCAAGCCCACATTCCCATTCTACATCAACAAGAGGAAGGAGGAGCAGTCACTCTCAAAGCTATCATCAAGGAGAAAGGTATGACAAATCTAACATCCAATGTCACTACTGTAGCAAATTTGGGCATTATGCATCATAATGTAGGAAAAAGCAATATGATTTGAATAAGCAAAAGGCACATTTCACAAATGAAAATTAGTCAAACACTAGTGAATAGGACACAATATTCATAGCATGCAATGTAGCACAAGAAAGTTCTAAAGAATTGTGGTTCTTAGATAGTGGATGCAGTAATCATATGAGTTGTAAGAAGGAAATGTTTTCAACAATAGATGATTCAGTAAAATTAGAAGTTAAATTGGGAAATGATCAAAGAGTTTCAATTATGGGCAAAGGGTCAATTAACATAAAAACAAAACAAGGCAAAGATAAACAAATCTTAGATTTTTACTATGTTCCCGGATTACAACACAACCTTATAAGCATTGGGAAATTAGTGCAAAAAGGTTATAGAGTACACTTTGAGAATGGTGAATGTGTGATCCTAGATAAGAAACCAAGCAATAGGCTGATTGCAAGAGTTGAAATGACAAAGAATATGATGTTCCCACTAAGAATTCAAAGTGGATTAATGATTGAGCCATAAGGTTTACAAAAGGTTGCTGAAATAGCCTTTAAAGCCTCATACAAAAATGAATCTTGGCTATGGCATTTAAGGCTTGGCCACTTAAACTTCGAAGGATTACAACTGTTATACAAGAAGAAAATGGTATATGGGTTGCCACAAATAGAGCCACTTAAAACCACATGTGAGAGTTGCATATTGACAAAGCAACATAGGAAATTATTTCCAGTTGGGGAATCATATAGAGAAAAACAACCATTAGAGATAGTACATTCAGACATTTGTGGACCTATGCAAACACCTTCCATAAGTGGAAAACTTTATTTCATAACATTCATTGATGATTTCAGCAGAAAAGCATGGGTTTATTTTTTGAAGCACAAATCTGATACATTTGTTGTTTTCAAGGAGTTCAAGGCAAAAGTTGAAAAAGAAAGTGGATATTCTATAAAAATATTGAGAACCGATCAAGGTGGAGAGTATGTCTCAACTGAATTTCAGAATTGTTGCAAAGAAAATGGCATACATAAATAATTTACAGCAAGGTATACACCTCAACAAAATGGGGTAGCTGAGAGAAAGAATAGAACAATCATGGAAATGGCATGTAGCATGATAAAGGCAAAATATTTACCAAATGAATATTGGGCTGAAGTTGTTGCATGTTTAGTATATATTTTAAATAGGTGTCCAACAAAAGCAATGATAAATAAAACACCAGAAGAAGCTTGGAGCAAGAGAAAACATAACATATCACATTTAAGAGTCTTTGGATGTGTGACATACTCATTGATACCTCAAGAGTTAAGAAGAAAATTAGATGACAAAGGAGAAAAATGCATATTTGTGGGATATAGTGAACACTCAAAGGCATATAAGCTGTACAATACTATTACTAAGAAGCTGATAATAAGCCGTGATGTTGAATTTGTTGAAGAAGAGGTATGGGATGGCAGCATAGATAAAATAAATTCAACCACTCCTAATGTTCTACAAGAGAATGAAGAGGATGAAAATTAGGTTGCAAATCCACCTACACAAGCAAATGCACCTAGAACACCTTCAAGAGCTCCTAGCACTCCAAATCCCACTGCCCCCAACAAATAATAACAGCAGCAAATCTTTTGATCCTACACTTGCATCTTTAAGGTCTAGGTCCATAAACACATCAAAGAAGACAAGAAGTCTTAGGGAGATTTATGATGAAACCCAAGAAGATGAAAATGTTGATTTTTGTTGTGATTTTGCATTGTTAACACAAGCTAATCCAATCTATTTTGAAGAAGCTATAAAAGAAGACAAATGGATTACAGCCATGGATGAAGAGATTTAGTCAATAGAAAAGAATGAAACTTGGGATCTAGTAGAACTTCCCAAAGGCAAGGATGTAATTGGAGTTAAATGGATTTATAAGACAAAGTATGATGTTGATGGAAAAGTTGCAAAGCACAAGGCAAGACTAGTGGCAAAAAGTTTTACACAAAGGCCCAGTATAGATTTCAATGAAACATTTGCACCCATAGAAAGAATGGATACAATAAGAATGGTCCTATCTATTGCAGCTCAAAACAAATGGAAAGTTTATCAAATGGACGTCAAATCAGCATTCTTAAATAGAATTTTAGAAGAAAAAGTGTATGTAGGTCAGCCACCTAGTTATGAATTTTTGGGAGAAGAACATAAAGTATGCAGATTGAAAAAGACATTATATGGTTTGAAACAAGGTCCTAGAGCATGGTACAACAGGATAGATTCCTATTTTGTGAACAATGGCTTTAACAAGTGCGGGAATGAACCTACTTTGTATATCAAAGTGAATGATGGAGGAGAAATTTTAATAGTCTGTTTATATGTAGATGATTTGATATTCACAGGAGATATGGAAACTAATACATTCAAAGCAGTCATGAAAAAGGAATTTGATATGACTAATTTGGGCCTCATGAGATACTTTCTTGGCATGGAGGTAAGTCAAAATGATCAAAGAATTTTCATTTGTCAAAGCAAGTATGCTGGTGAATTGTTGAAAAGATTTGAGATGACAAAAGTGAATCCAGCCCTTACACCGGTTGCATTGGGTCTGAAGCTTAGCAAGGATGATCAAGGTCCAAGTGTAGATCCAACTTTATTCAAAAGATTAGTGGGCAGCCTCATGTATTTAACCGCCACAAGACCGGATATTATGTTTGGTGTTAGTGTTATTTCCAGATTCATGGAAAAACCAAAAGAGTCACATTTGAAAGCTGGAAAAAGAATTTTGAGATACATAGCTGGAACAAAGAATTTTGAAATTTTGTATACTTCCTCAGATGATTACAAACTAATTGGTTATACAGACAGTGACTGGGCAGGTAGCATGGATGATAGAAAAAGCACTTGTGGATACATTTTCATCTGGGTTCCGGAGCTATCTCTTGGGCATCAAAGAAACAATCAATTGTTACTCTCTCATCAGCTGAAGCAGAGTATGTAGCAGCCACATCAGCATCTTGTCAAGCAGTTTAGTTGAGGAGAGTACTTTCAGATTTGGGGCATCATCAAAAAGAAGCTACGAAAATCTACTGTGATAACAATTCAGCAATTGCCTTATCTAAAAATCATGTATTCCATAAACAAAGCAAACATATTGATACCAGATATCATTTTATCAGAGAACTGGTAAACAATGGTGACATTCATCTTCAGTTTTGCAGGTCCAATGAACAACTAGCAGATATTTTCACAAAACCACTGGCAAAGAATGTTTTTGAACATCTACGAGAAGAAATCGACATGGCGGACTTATATAATAGTGAAGATTAAGGGGGAGTGTTGAAGGACGTGGATGCCAGCAGGACAATTTTTAATCTTCCCTGTCCACCATACTTCTTTCTTCCTACCGTCAGTGCTTTTTGCCTTGTCACATGATCGCAAGGTAGTATTGCTGGTCCTGCGATCATGCAACCAACCTTCTCTGCCCTGGCGTTGACTTCCCACCTACCGCAGACCTTCTCTATTTGCCTTGTCGCATGATCACAAGGCTTCTCTCTCCTCTCTTGCGATCATGTGACAACCTCTTTGTTTGCCCAGTATTTGTTTTTATGCGCACCTGTGACCTCAATAAATGCCCAACTTTTTTGTTTACCGTCCGAGCGTTTTTCCTTGGCTTGTCTTTTGTGTGGGGCCCTCTCCCTTTACCTTTTCGCATGATCGCATAACTCTCATTTGGTTTATGCGATCATGCGACAACCTTAAATCTTTTGCTTGCCCAATTTTATTTTTATATGTGAACCTGCAATAACTTTTGCTTATGTTACCAATGTGCGTGGGTCCCCTCTAATGCTCTTGTCGCATGATTGCATGAGCATTATTTTATTCATGTGATCATGCGACCACTCTTATGCGATAGCCATTTTTCATCCGCCGACTACTGTATTAAATGCAGTGTATTTTATATTGTTTTTTCTCTGACTTTTTGAATCGATTGGTTATTCTCCAGGCATTTTGAGAACTTTCTTCAAGAAGAATATTTTGAAAACAAAAGAAGAATGTTTTTCTTAGTTTTTAGTGTCCAGATGATACTCTGTCTCTGCAAGAAATATAGGTGATAATGTGAACATTGGCAGCTCTCAGAAAATCTCTGTAAATTTATATTCAAGGCATTAATATATAAATAATATTATTACAAATTTCTGAGTGTGTTTTTGTTCTGTTTGGCTGTATATTTGAAGCTTTGTTGATTGCTCTGTTCCTTCCTCCATCATAAAAGAGATTTGGAAATTCTTGATGAGAAAACAGAGCAACTCAGGAAGGAATTAGAGAAAATTGATCATGAGAAGAAGAGAGTATCCAGATGGCTGAAAGATGAGGAAGAAAGATTTAAAAAAAAAATATCTGCACTAAAGGAATGGATTCAAAATAAGACAAAGGCACTTCATCTTGAAAAAGAAGCTATTGCAGTTAGCATACAACTTGAAAGAGCAAAGTGGCTGGAAAGTATTGGAAGGGAGCAAGCAGATTTCATTCGAAGTGAGTTGGGGAATAATATAGATAAGAGACTTGATGAGATTGAGGGTTTGGGTGAACCAGTCATGTTCCTGCCCTGCAAAGATAGAAGGAGAACCAGTTGTGTTCTAACTTGCAGATACAGAGGCTATTACAGCAAATGGTGAACCAGTCGTGTTTACCCAACAGAAACAAACATTGCCAGACAAGATGATAGAAAGAGAAGATGCAGTCATAGGTGTTAAAGAATCAATTATTGTTGTTGGGGTATAATAGAAAGAGGCCAGACGAGCCAAATGGGATGTCAAAGTAACAAGAAAGGAGAAAAGAATGAATTTGCAGATGCAGTAGCATTTATGGATCATTTGTAAATTTTCTTCTGGTTTTGATTGTGTGAATATTTTGGTATCAACGTTTATGATTCATCATCAGGATGAGCACATGCTCTCTTTCATGCACATGCTCTCTTTCATGCTCATGTAGTGAAAAATCAAATGGGTTAACCATTGACCATCCATATAATGTTGAGTTAGTTTACTAATCCAGTTAACTGCACTGGAACTGTCAGTTGTCAGTTGAAGCATTTATTGCAAGTTTTGAAATCCCGAAGCTTCCAGATGTTGGCACCCATTTTTAATTCTCAACTTAGTTTTGGCGTTCAGTTTTGGCACTCAGCTTATTGCTCTATTTTATATATTCAATGTATCTCTTGTAAGATAGTAGTTGAAGTTGTAGCTGTAGCATAAGTTTATGAGGTAATAATAATTTAATGAATACTTTTCTCCCTGCCTCTGTTTAATGATATGAATGTTATTTTTATGCTGAGCTTTTGTAATATATTTCAAACAATCAGCAATTCTTACTTTGTGATTTCTATTGAAAACATTTGGTAGCTCTTGACTGAGCTTTTCCAGCACTTAGCTGTCTGCTCAAAAATTAACAACATATGCTTCTCTGTGGGAGTCTGCTCCAGGAAAGAACATACAACATTCATCAAAAAAGTATTTGACAAGGAAATCCGAAAGACTTATGAACAGCGTTGAAATGGACCAACAGCAGCAACAAGCTGCATCGCTACAGCAGCAGCTCATTAATGGTTCACTTCACAGATCTCCGCTGTCTGATTAAAAAAGCAGAATGAAAAGCCACATTCCAAGCAGTCAGTGTCTTCCACCATAGGTCAGTGAAAGTCCATACAAAAGCGTAGCTTTCTCCTCTGTAGAAAAAGCACAGTATTTATGCTGTTCAAATTCATTGCACACAAAGTGTAGAGACAACTTAGCACAGCATGGACCAGACAAAGGAACACTGAAGGCTCTGATATCAAATTAAGAAATGAAATAGCTAAAACACTATCTGAGTAATGTATTCATTGATAAATTTACATACAGATAAACTTCTAACAGTCTCCTATCGGTTTGGGAAAAACTCTGACAATAAATACAGGTTATTGACAACAAACTGTAATACTAAACAGCTAACTATGATAGCGAACTAAGACTATTTACAAGTGTACAAATTCTGTTAATATCTTTTCCAACATTTTTCTCTTGCTAATAGATCAAACCTAGTATAACAGTAGCTACATCATATACCATAACATTATAATAGCCTGTCAGATGCAAATATAGACAGTCATCTTTTACTTTATAATTTTACACCAAAAAAGATAGTCAGTTAAACTCAATGGTTCAGGATTATAGCCATAGATGAACTAGCAGCATGTTTAATATTCACTGTCATCCCACATAATCAATGGCATCCCTGTCATATCATTTTCAAGCATGCGTAGGAATGGGTTGAAGCAAAATTTATGAATGGTATAACGTAGGCTACTTTTTATTTAAAAAAGAGAGATCAATGCAAAATACAGAATGTAAATCTTGCATCATGCACGGCTTTTATCATAGATTCAAATTCTTGCACCCAAAAGATTTTAGTAAGTTGGGACTCGGGAAATATTCAATGCGTGTTCTCCATCATTTCTAAATCAAACTATGTTGTGTTCGGCAGTGAAATACAGTAAACTGGATAATGTATCTATGCCCAACCAGCCATAATTAAATAATTCAAACAGTATGAGTACTAGACAATAATATTTATCTCTGCAAAGCTAATGTCTTTTGCTTCTTGGGAGATTTTATTTCCTTTTCATCCATTATTTTCTGAAGCTTCAGCTATTTTCTTTTCTTCTATCAGGTGCAGAAGATCCAATGCAGCTTCGCCATTTAACCCTGTAACGCAACCTTCTGAACAGTTCTTCGATTGTTCACGGAGTATATCAGCAAATTTGTTGACATCATTATTGAACACCTGTCTCCACTGCCAAAACAAAGAAAGCGTATAAGAAGGGTTGTCTCCATTGAAAACACCATCTGCTATAACTGTTTAACTTAATAGTGGAAATCAGACTGTCTAAAATTTTCTAGAAAGTAGAAATCTTTAAAAAGTTTAAACTAGAGACTACTAGAATGGCGCTCAAGAAAATCATTTATAGGTCAAAGGTTGTGTGGTTAATCTTTTCTCAATGCGCAAATGCTTTCAACCAAGATATAAATTCGTCGCTTTGGCTGATCAAGGTATCACCAGAAAAGGAAACTCTCCAAATAAAGTAATTGCTACAGGTTCAACAAATTCTCCTATTATTTCTAAGGTTGATGATGTTCAAGATAGTGCTCTAAAAAGTCATGGTGATAGCAATCAACTTACTTGTGTTAATGAAGAGTATAGTAATGAAATGGAAACATAATGCTTCTAGATAAAAGATAAGGAGCATTGACAGTTATGAACATTGAGAAAGATAGGATGGAAGTGCAATTGTGAAAAAGGTGATCATTCACAATCGCTATAGAAGCTTGTATAAATAATAACTGGAGGCAAAGTACAAACTAAAGCACTTCAGAGAATATTATCATTTGAGGAAAATCCGAACTTGAGATCTTAGGCCCCTTCCAAAAGAGAAATATATTGGTGGATGCAAATGAATTTACAAAAGAAAATTGAAATATGATTGAATAATAGATCAGTTAAAAGTTAGATTAGTTGTTAAAGATTTTGATTAAAAGGGAGGTGCTGATTATATTTTCTATTTGTAAAATAAATATGGTTAGAATTGTTTTGTTTTTTGAAATTAGTTTTGATGAGAATTTATTTGAAGAAAGACTATAAAAATATTAATATTGATCTCCTGCCCAGTCTTATAGATCAAAATTATCCTATAATATTTTAGGTTGAAAAAGTCATAATATAGACTTAAATAGATATAAAAAACATTGAATAAGAAGATTAACAATTATTTTCACCTTCATGGATTCTAAAAATACAAATTAGAGCCCACTCAATTTGAAAATCGTTAGTCTTTCTACATTTTATGTGGATAGTTTAGTCATTACTAAACCTAATATGAAGCATATTAAGTCTTTAAAATTAGATTACATAATATATTTGGTGTAATTAATTTGGAATAATTGAACTATTTTATTGGTTTCTAATTTTGTAGACATTATCATGAACTATTTATTTCATACCAAAAGTATGCAAATGAAAACTTTAGAAAATTTTATAATGAATGATTGGAAACCTACATCTACTCAATTTTAACCTACATTCAATATTCCTAAAGGTTATAATTCAAATAAGGTATATGTCTTATCTAACAAAATACTAGATAAATTATTTTATTTGTAATCAATTTGATAATTATATACATTTTCTTTACAATCAATTTGATATCTAGATTTATGTAGGAAAATAGAGAAATTCATTGATTGATTCCAAAGAGGATTTTTTAGTGTATCATGACTCACTAGATAACATCCGCTATACTACCTTTGCAATTCTAGAATGAAAATAGTTTTAGGATTATTGCCAACTTATTTGGTCAAAATTGCGCTACCCATAAGATTTCAAAACTTAAGAAGGATAAGATTTGGTTTTTATGTGGAAAAGGATCAGGTGCTCTCCTCTAATATTATCACAGCCTCTTATTTTGGTAAGTGGGTGCAGCAGATTGAATTTGAGGACTCGATGTTTATTCATTGTTCTGTCTAGAGGTTAGAAAGATATAAAAAGAAAACCTCTTATGGACAATTCTACAAAGAAGAATCAGACCTGTGTTGCTATGGACCGTATTTTAAAATCACCTTAATTCTTGGTGGGGTTCCTATGTATTGGGGCTCTTAGATTTTTGTTTCCCCTTACTATTTTGTAGTTGTTGTTCTATATTGCTAGTTGTTGCTTTGTTGGGCTGGTTTCTTTATCTTTTTCGATAAAAGGGATCAAGGCCCTTTCAAAATCCCTCTTGACCTTATCATTTAAACAAATATGGGTTGGGGCTTCTTCCCCACTTGTTCTAATAAAAAAAAATATGTATTCACAAAAAATGATAGATGTGAGTGTTTTTTTTAAGGCTCAAAGATTATTTGACTGGATAAAGGTGAACATTAAGGAAACACAATATTACAATATTCCCCTTTTCTTTATACCTCATCTTTATTTTGTATTTTGTTCTAACCAAATTTAAAAGGAAAATGTTACAGATGGCTAATATTATCTAGGATAAAATTTAGTGGTATGTAATTATAAAAAATAAGTGTCATCTGTCTATTAAATAAATAAAGAAAAATTAATTATTAAATTATAAAGGAAAAAATGACAGAGTTGGAGAAAAAGATGGAATACTCCATCTAGATTTTGAAAAGGTGGTAGAAGTGGTTTGTTTTGCTAGTTTTCTTTTTTTATTTTCTGATTTTGTGTGTTGTTGGTGATAACTGGTTTTGGGTGTTTGTCCCCCCTTTCTATATTGGTTGATCCTTTTTGGTGTACTTTTTATCTGATCTATTTTTATAACTATTTAGGTTTCAGGTCCCTGTAAAACTTGTTTTTGTTTTAATTTCAAAACAAACAAAAAACATAGCATGAACATATTATAAATTATATCTCTATTTTTTTTATATAAATCAATTTTAATTCTAATCCTATTTTATTTGTATCTTATTTTATTATACTTATTGTTGAAATAAATATTCTAAACTAAGCATGTCTAGATGTGTCTAGTTTGTTACTTCTAAGTTTAGTTGACTATTGATCAATTCTTAGTTTGCTTTCAAACATCTACATATGATTATCAATGCACTTTTTAATATGGCTTTTGGTCCATCATATGCTCTTCATCTTCCTACTATAGAATATCTTCTTAAGTCTCTTTGACAGTTTAAATGTTTGATGGAAAGTAAAATGATTTATGTGCTATTGAAATTTTTATTTTTTTAGGCAATGAACCTTCATGGAAGATTTTGAAGTAGAAATAATTTATTTGTTGAAAATGAAGACCTTGTCATATTTTAAAGAAGTCAATTATTTGAATATACAAAAATATATTGTAGAGGCTAGATAGATGTTCAATAGCTTGAGATAGCCCTAATATATTGGAGGAGCTATACATCTTTGAGATTTTGAGACATGCATGTGAAGATTGGAAGTTCAACATAATATCTTAATGATATTGATGAGCAGTGGGGAGTATCTTTAAGAAATCTTATAGATCTAAGAGCTATTTTCAAAGAATAGATTTTGCTTAATATATTTCTTATTATTTTTTTGTCTATGAGTTTAGGTTTGTAACAGTAAGAGGGGGTGTTGGAAAAAATGCTCCAATTGAACATGTGTACATGTATCCAAATTGTTAATGTTAAGTTTAGTTATAATTCAATCAATTCCTAGTTTTTTTGGTCAAATGTCACTACATCATGTGTTCTTCTACTTCGAGAATATCTACTTAAGTCTCTTTGACATTTTGAATGTTTGGTGGAAATTTTAAAGTTGTGTGCTATTTAAATATTTACTTGTGTATGCAACGAAACTTGGGAGAAACTATTTTGTTGGGTATTTCGAAATGAGGTTGCAAAATAACCATCAAATGACAGTGATGATGAATCAGGACTTCATTGAAGATAAGAAGCCATGCATAGAGCCTAGATAGATGCAAACAGATAGGAGGAACTATCTCTTGTTGTGGTTGTGAGACATACTTGTGAATATTGTTGTGCAATAATTTAGAGAGATCATTAGAAAATCTGAAAGTTGTGCATCATACGCTTGAGGGTTATTAGAAATATCATGTGCAAATGAAGTCCAATAATTTTGGAACTTTGAATGAGAGCCATCTAACTAGACTAGTAGTTGGGAGCAACATGAAGAAGTCTTACTGGTCTAAGAACTATTTTTGAAGTATAAATTTTGCATAGTTTATTTTCTATTATTTTTGTTGTCAATAAGTTTATTATTGTAGCATTAAGAAGGGGTGTTGAAATGAATCTCCAATCTAGACATGTATAGATGTGTCCAGATTGTTATATTAAGTTTATTGTCAATCAATTTTTAATATATTGTCAAACATCTATAATTAGTTGTCAATCTGATTACTATAAATTTAAAAATTCTATTAAATTTTTTACATATATAATATAAATATATTTTATTAAATAAAGCATACAAATACTATTAGAACTGCTCTAATTTTTAACATTTATAACTTCATTACTTAAATAAAATTTAGTAAAATAATACTACAAACTTAAGCCTTAATTTTAAATTCCTTTCTCGGCATACCTCTTCTATAAGTCTCATGTCATAATCTGCTTCAAGGTAATTTAAGTTTCTCTCAGCTGGTAGGCGTGTAACTAACATAGCTTTGTCCGAACACCTGCACAGTAATAGTTTTAAAACATAAGTGGCGATTACCCTAACAAAAGCAAACTAAACCATTTGAAAGATAATTTTTATTGTACTAACCTTGCTGCAGCTTCAGGAATGAAATACTGACCTAAATATAAAGCAAAATCAAGAGATATAAGTATCAATTATGTTTACATAACATAGTGCAGCCTTCTCTAATAATTTAGAGCTACTTACTAGATTAGAAAAACATTTAACCTAATTTTTCATCAATTATTTGATCCAAATAGTAACTTGGATATACGTCACAAATATTTACTCGAATCTTTCTTCAGTTAAATCGTTGGAATCTGTAAAAGGATCAATAGCACATTCACAGCATTTAAAACAACAAATGTCTTCATCCTTGCATTACTTTTCTATGGAACATTTTAATTTTGAAGTAGATAGCAATATGAGAAGCTCTGTGCACTCACCAAGATGTATTTGACGCTTTTCTTTCCTAAGCCTGTCAAGAAATATAGCCCAACTTGATAAGATAGCTATTTACTGACAAAATAATATTATTTGATAAACATATTAATTAAAACTATAAATAGTCTATATTTATTGATTACAGAACGAATTCACAATGCACACAAAATTATTAAACAGCTTTACAGTCTCATTGAATAACGTAAAGAGGAGTCACAGATTATGAAAACTATGCACAAATGTAGATGTGTATTGTGATGAATGAATTACTCAAATAGACTATTACAGAAATACTGGATGTTAAAAAAAAATAGAATACCATATATTGGCTTCATAACGTCCACTTCTCTGATAATCACAGACTCCAATAGCTTGGCCTCTTCTCCGAGGCCTACCTCTGCCTCCTTTGCCATTCCGATTAGTCTTACTTCTAACTCTTTTATTATTGTCATTTATATCAGCCCCCTTGTTAGAGACCCTGGTTTTAGGGTTTTCCAAGCTATTGTCATCGGCAGTTCCATCATGATGGCCTGTGTCTTTGTGAACCTCATCTCTTCTCAAGATTAGAAGCTCTTCATCTTCATATTCATCTTCACCATTCAAATCAAAATAGATTTTATCTTTTTTATGTATTTTTTTATTACAACCTATCCTATTAGAAAACCAAGTATTAATATTATCTATACCTTTATCATCAGCACTTGCACAATGATGGCCTATGTCTTTTTGAGCCTCATCTTTTCTAATCCTGAAAACCAGTTCATCTTCAGATTCAACTTTGTCCTTCAACTCAAAAGACTTATTTTTCTTATATATCTGTTTATCAGAATCTTTGGGAAAAGAAAACCCAGCATTAGGATTTTCTATACCAATGTCATCAATACTAGCACCATGATGACCGATGTCTTTGTGAGCCTCATTTTTTCTAATCCTGAAAACCAGTTTATCTTCAGATTCAACTTTGTCCTTCAACTCAAAAGACTTCTTTTTCTTATATATCTGTTTACCAGAACCTTTGGGAAAAGAAAACATAGCATTAGGGTTTTCTATACCAATGTCATCAATACTAGCACCATGATGACCGATGTCTTTGTGAGCCTCATCTTTTCTAATCCCCAGAAACAATTTGTCTTTGTCCTTCAATTCAGAATACTTCTTTTTCTTATATATTTGCTTATCGGAACCTCTCCTGTTAGAAAACCCAACATTAGGGTTTTCTATGCAATTGTTATCAACACTTGCACCATGATGCCCTATGTCTTTGTGATTCTCATTTTTTCTAATCCCAGGAAACAGTTCATCTTCAGATTTATCTTTGTCCTTAAATGAAAAAGAATTCTTTTTCTTATAAATTGGTCTATCAAAACCTCTCCAGTTAGAAACCCTAGCATTAGGGTTTTCTATATCATTGTCATCAACACTTGCACCATGATGGCCCATATTTTTGGGAACCTCATCTTTTCTAAACTCGAGAAGAAATTCATCTTCAGATTTATCTTTTTCCTTACATTCAAAATGCTCACCTCTCCAGTTTGAAATCCTAGCATTAAGGTTTTCTATGCTATTGTCATCAGCACTTGCACCATGATGGCATATGTCTTTGTGAACCTCATGCTTTCTAGAAAACCCAACATTAGGGTTTTCTATGCCATTGCCCTCAGATCTTGCACCATGATGCCTTATTTCTTTGTGAGCCTTATCTTTTCTAATCCCTAGAAATAATTCATCTTTAGATTGGCCTTTGTCCTTCAATTTAAAATCCTTTGTTTGCTTAGACATCTGTTTATCAGAGCCTTTCCAATTAGAAAACCTAGCATTAGGGTTTTCTATGCTATTGTTATGAGCACTTGCACCATGATGGCTTATGTCTTTGTGAACCTCATGCTTTCTAGAAAACCCAACATTAGGGTTTTCTATGCCATTGCCCTCAGATCTTGCACCATGATGACTTATGTCTTTGTGAGCCTTATCTTTTCTAATCCCTTGAAATAATTCATCTTTAGATTGGCGTTTGTCCTTCAATTCAAAATCCTTTGTTTGCTTAGACATCTGTTTACCAGATTCTTTGCATTTAGAAAACCTAACATTAGGGTTTTCTATGGTATTGTTATCAGCACTTGCGCCATGATGACCTGTGTCTTTGAAAACATCATCTTTTCTAATCCCCAAAAACAATTCAACATCAGATTCATCTCTGTCCTTCAATTTAAAATACTCCTTCTTTTCCTTACATATTTGTTTATCAGAACCTCTCCAATTAAAAAACGCAACATTAAGATTTTCTATACTATTGTCATCAGCACTTGCACCATGATAACCTTGCGAATGATAACCTATGTCTTTCTGAAACTCATTTTTTCTATTTCCTAGAAACAATTCTTCAGATTCATCTTTGTCTCTGAATTCAAAACACTTCTTTTGCTTATATAATTGTTTATCAGAACCTCCCCAATTAGGAAACCCAGCAATAGAATTTTCTATTTCAACAGGAAAACCAGTAGGGGCTTCAACTTGAGCATGACCTGCATGGTGGGATTCCTCTTTCTGCGATCCACTACATTTAAATAGCACTGGTTTATGTTTAATCAGTGCGAGAGACGCAATCGCTTCTTTTTCTTCATCCTGTGAAAAATGCATTATAATTAGAATGCTGGTCAAATACCAAAAGGAAAGAATAAATTTTAACTACTTACAGTGAAGGAGACGTCACTATTATCATATAAGGGTTTGGATGTATGGCCTATATGGTAATCGTCAGTATCATCGCTAGAATGAGCCATTGTTTTCAAGCCTGTGCAATGGAAGCAGACAAGTTAATGCTGAGATATTGACGGAATGGGTATTTCTCTCAGCTGAATCATTTTGCGAGTTCGATAAGAAACCCTCCGACAATAGAAAAAAAGTTATAAACAATAATGGAAATTAGGTTATAAATAAATATATGTTACAATATATTTTAATAATTTATGATAATAAATAATAGAACATTTTTAACATTTTTCATCATATTTTATGATTTATTATTAAAATAAATAAAACTTAAAAGAAAAATATATACATTTACAAAATATATAAAAAATAAATAACTATAAATGAAAAGATAAATATTAAGATTAAATAAATAATTTAAGTCAGTAAAAAAAGAATGTGTTTTGCTTCCAGGGGTAAGAGTTTTGAAGAGACCCAAATTTTTTTACAAAGAGTTGTTAAAAAAGATAAAGTTTAGAAATGACAACAAGTGCACCTTATCCAAGCTAGTCAAAAAGATAAAGATGAAAAGAGACAAACCCACCAAAAAGATAAAGAGAAAATATCTTAAGAAGATAATTAGAAATTAATAATACATATATTAATATCAGTTTTTGTAAAAAAATTCCAAATAATTAAAAGCTAATCTATATTTTCAATATAAATATACTATATATCAAATGTCTTGAGTGAAAAGGACTAAATGGCTCTGCTCTGTACTGCAAAAATATGTTATGTTAATTCGCTTGAGGCACAATTCAATTTCTTTGCAAAAACAAAATACGCAATTCCTGGCAGCTCAGTGCCTTTTTCACCTGCCATTAAAAGCTAGAAAAATCACTGGCATTCCATGCCAAGCCGCTCTAATCCATCCTTCTCTCATGGGACCTTCACAAATATGGATGCTTCCCCTAGGGCTATTCCTAGGGCATCACCACAGGAGCTGCCTTTTTCGGCGCAAGTAGCAGAAGATGGATGGATCCCTGCTCATAAGCAAAATGCTAAAAGGGCACGACATGGTGGACTATTGCCCTCCGCAAGTTTTAGTAAGCACCTATTACCTTCCCACGATTTTCCTCTTAGCAACAACTTCGAACATCTCCAATCCAAGGTCAGGGGTGATGGTTTCCAGGCTCAGCCTTACACTCCGCCGCATAGGAGAAATCAAAAAGAATTCAGAGAAAATATGTTGCCTATGCGGAAAGTTGTACCCTCGGATGTATATTCTCCGCCTCATCGCAGACCTAGATCCAATAACGAAAAGGAAGTTATAACCATTAGAGGATCCCAAATTTATACAAAGGCCTCTGGAATCAATGTCACTCTTTCGGGCTTTTTTGGAAATGGTTTGGCTCGGGGAAAGCACTTGCCGGTATTAAAGATTGGCTTCAAACAACCATTGAAACACAGGTAAGTAGAAAATCACTCTCAGATAATTGCTTCTATTTTGAATGTGAAGATTCACTAATTAGACAAAAGCTATTATCTAAAGCACATATTTTTTATCTAGGGCATGCGGTTAAGTTTCTAAAATGGGAACCTAATTTTAACCATAATATTTTCAATAACATTAAAACTCCAAAATAGATTATGATTCCAAATATGCCTGTAGAATTATTACACAGCCAGATTATTTATCAAATTGGGAAGGTTTTTGGGGAAGTAATAGGACTCGAAGAGAACTATTTGGACTCCTCTGAGGTTAAAATTTTGGTTAAAACCACAAGCATATCACAAAACTTTAAATCTATACACTTTATTAGTAATAATACTTCTTACCACTTACTACCAGAATATTTCAGAGGAATTGTAAAATAATTCTGGGACATAATCCAAAAACATCTATTAAGATAGGAAAGGCTCTGTCAATAGTTGAGGAAGGGGAAATTGATGATTACCCTAGGTTCCCGATCTCTATAGAAAAGTTACCTCAATTATCCTTTAATAAGGATACTAGAGAGTTTTGCTTTACTAACCAGCGTCTAGAGAAAGATAAGGAGAATTTAGGTGCAAATTGTACCCCTGTAAATGTGAGAGCGTATGATTATATCAAACAAGGGAGAATGAGCCATTGATGTATACCAGAAATCTTCAAAGGAAACAAAAATCTTGTGTTAGGAAATAGTATATCTCTTTTAGCAAAACCAATCGCTGGAGAGGAGTCCAAAATCAAAATAGGCTCAAAAATAGGGACTTCAGGGAGATTCTTAAAAACCAATAGATCCTCAGTAAGAAATTTGGCAACACCCACAAACAAAAAAAATAAGATATCATGCTCTGATTTGGCCCCGGTAAATATCAATTTCTCGCTCTCATCTGATGATGATACTAGTGATATAGAAGAAACCAATAGAAGGAAAAGTGTACTGATAAAAGAAATTATGAAAGAGGATAGAACCTTATCAATTTTTGAAATCCTAGAAAAAGTAGCAGAATCCCTAGAGAAGGATATCAATGTAGGAGCAGGGTTGTCCTTAACCAAGGGGGACAACAAGGAGAATATTAATAATCAGGAATATTATACACTAGACCAGGTATCATATAATGAACACCAAGACATGATACTTAAACCAATACCACTAAATTTTATAAAACCAAGCTTAGAGGATCTGGATAGGAATAATCCTTGTAAAGAAAACATTAGTTGTGAGGAGGTAGAAGAAATCAATGATTTTCTAGGATTAAACTTTGGTAATTCAGAAGAACAAAATGAAGCCTTGGATATGAGCCCAAAGATAACAATGGAAAATTTTCTTCAAAGTTTTGGGACAAAGGAAAATATATTGGGAAACGATCCCACAAAAAGCCCTATTCTTAGTAACTCTATAGGAAAGGCAGTGGTTAATATTAATTTATTTCCAAAAACTAGAGACACCCCTAATGAAGTTACATTTGATAATTTAGAAAACTCAAGATCTGAACATGAAAAAATTAAAGAAGAAGTAAATACAATAGCGAATTATATAGGGGAGTCATTAACAGAGGAATTAATGGAACAAATTTTGGATAAGATTTGTGATCCAGAAGAATTAGAATGCCAGAAAGAGCTCCTAGTTGAGGGAAACAACTTGAATATTGCCACCCTAGAAGGATCACTAGAAGAATTGTTAATAAATTTGGAGGAAAAAGAATCACAGGAGAAGGAATCTCTAGACATAGCTCATCTTAAGGAGAGTAAGAAATCCCCGGATTGTGCAAAAAAAATAAGGAAAAGAGGAAGAAACCCGAATGCAAAATTAAGAGGCTTGGCAGGGGAAGCGGTAGGACAAGTCAAAATCACATCTATTCTGAATGCTGGGAAGGGGAAGAGCCTTTCCAAAGAGCTATGAATGTCCTTTCATGGAATGTTATGGGCATGAATGCCCCTCACAAGCAGTGTCTGATCAAATGCTGCATCAAAATTCACAATCTAGAGATTATGTTAATTCAAGAAACAAAGTTAGATAACATAGAATTAAGGAATTTTAAAAAGAAATTAGGGCTGAGGGAAATGGAAGCCTCATCGACAAAGGGGGCATCAGGTGGCTTGGAAATTATTTGGGGTCCTCATAGTATATCAATAAACATTACAGAGAGAAGACAATTTTGGATGAGTGGAATGGTCAGGAACTTTAGACTCAACCTAACCTTTAATCTAGTAAATGTATATGGACCTATTCAAAATAAAGAAAAAATTTTAGTTTGGCAAGAGATAGAATCATATCTCAATCAGACAAAGGACACACTTTTTTTTCTAGGAGGTGATTTTAATATGATAACAAAAATTTCTGAGAAAAGAGGAGTGAATAACCTTCCATTAGCTACTTGAGACTTCACAAATTGGAGAGATAGGAACTCTCTCCTTGAAATTTTGATAGAGGATAACTCCTTCACCTAGAACAATAGAAGACTAGGTTTTTGCAACATAGCAGAGAAATTAGATAGATTCTTCCTTAAAGGAAGTCTGACCAATTATAATGTTTCACTTTCAGCCAACATCCTTTTGTTATTTGGTTCAGACCACTATCTGATACTTCTTAGCATCTTAACACAAACTAAACCAAAAAAATGTGCCTTTAAATTCGAACAAGTATGGTTAAGGGATCCACATATCCTGAGGCTTATTGAGTCCTGCTGGTCAGAGCCTAAGATATCAGGCTCCAAAATGTTCAAATTAGTAAACAAACTAAAGTGGATTAAAAGAAAGTTGTTAGAATGGAATGCGTCTAAGTTTGGCAACATCTTTGAAAAGAAACTAGAACTAGAGTCAGAATTGGAAAAATTTAATTCTCAGGTTATCAAGAAGGGGATGAATGACAACTTGTACCATAGGTAGAAGAATTTACTTAAGGATTATGAAGAGATACTGGCTAGAGAAAAAATTTTCTGGTAACAAAAATCAAGAGAAACTTAGTTAGAAGAAGGTGATAGAAACACTAAATTTTTTCATAACAGCACCAAACAAAGAAGAAATACTAATAGGATTTCTTGTATTATTAATGACAAGGGTGAAACCATAGAGGATTCCAAAGGCATAGCTAAAGAATTAGTAAACTATTTCGATAACATTCTGAATAATAGAGAATCTTTGAATATGGGATGTCAAGCAGAACTTCTTAGAAATATCCCTAAAGTCATATCTAAACAACATAACAAAATTTTAACTAGAAAATTTACCATGGATGAGATTCATCATGCCTTAATGCAAATGAATCCAGACAAATTTTTCGGACCAGATGGCTTCTCGACTATTTTCTTTCAGAAGTGTTGTCAATTTATTGGAAAGGAGGTTATGGAAGCCTTAGAAGGGGTCAAAAAATCAGGAATAATTCTCAAAGAAGTAAAAAACACCTTTATTGCTCTCATTCCCAAAAAAGAGAAACCAACTATCCTAAATGATTTTAGACCAATTGCACTGTGTAATACGTTGTATAAACTGCTTACCAAAATACTAGCCCTTAGACTTCAAAAAATTCTCCCTCTGATCATCAGCGAAGAACATGTAGGTTTTGTTCTAGGTAGATCCATCTTTGATGGGGTAATCATAGCTCAAGAAGCTATCCACTCAATCCTCAAAAATAAGAACCCAAGCATGCTTATTAAATTAGACATAAAAAAGGCATATGACAAAGTCGACTGGAGATTTCTATGCAAATGCATGGAAGCCTTTCGCTTTGCTAAAAGTTGGATCAACTTAATTTTTGAATGTATTTCCACTCCTATGATTTTGGTTTTAGTGAATGGAACCCCGGAAGGTTTATTTGGCATCTCCAGAGGACTTAGAGAGGGTGTCCCCATTTCTATTCATAATCACAGTGGAAGCTCTAGGTAGAGAAATTTCAAAAGAAAAGGAAAATGGGGCGATCGAGGGCATCTTCATTACTAGTAACCTGGACCCCACTACTCATCAACATTTTGTTGATGATACTCTTTTATACTAGGCTAGTAATAGAAAGGAGGCAAAAACCTTTAAGAAGATCCTAAAGACATATTCAATGGCTTAAGGACAAGAAATTAATCCGGAAAAATCAGACATCTTCTTCTTCAATACTGATATTGAAATTGAAAAATAAATTTTTAAGATCCTCAATTTTAATCAGGGTAAGCTTCCTTGTAAATACTCGAGTCTTCCCTTAGTTAAGGACAACAAAGCTACAGATATATGGGATCCCATTATTGACAAGATCAAAAACAAAATGAGCTCATGGAAGGGGAGATGGCTATCCTCTGCTTGTAGAACTACCATGGTGAGGTTAGTCTTGGCAGCTATGCCAACCTATCATTTATCCTACATGCACCTTCCCACAAATAAAAGATCAGAAATCACCAAGCACTTAAGAACATTTTTTTGGCAAGGGAGCAATGAAAATAATAAAATCCCTTTAATATCACAGGATAACATTTGTAAACCAAAAGAGGAGGGTGGGGTGGGTCTTAAAAACTTAGGGGACCAAGGATGTGCCCTAGGAGCCAAACTACAGTGGAGACTCTTTAGAAATTCGGAAGCTAAATGGGCAAAAATACTCATTCACAAATATTTGAAAGACTATTCCCCCATCAACATCTTTAGAGAATCTAATCCTCCAAAAGGATCGAGAATATGGGATTTTATGATGAAATGCAGATATATTATTATGGAGAAATTAACTTGGTGCCTAGGATTGGGGGAAGAGATTTTATTTTGGGATGACTCATGGGGTGGTTATGAGGTAATATTCAAGAAGTTAAATAACCCTTCCCTCATTAATCTATTGAAGGAAAAGAATGGTCTCTTTCTCAAAGACTACACTACTTTCAATGGAGATAAATGGGTCTGGAAATCCTTAAAAAAAATTGAAATTTCATCTTTTGAGGAAACAACAATCATGGATATTCTCAAGAACAAAAAGATTTTGTTAGACAACTTGAAAGACACATTAGTATGAGATGGATCTAAGTCAGGAGAATACAACACTGAGGATGGATATAACCTCATTGTCCAAAACTATAATAGACCCAAAACCACTTTACCAATCCACCTATGTGGGGCAAGGATTGCTCACCGAAAGCTGGTTGTTTTCACATGGCTGGAAATGAATTACAGACTTTTAACCATGGATAGATTTAACAAACTAGGTTTATATGGCCCTAGTAGATGCCCACTCTATGAAAAGAGAGAAGAAGATGTAGACCATCTATTCTTGAGGTGTCCTTTTACAAATCTTTGTTGGGATTGGTTGCAAGGGAACTTGGGATGGTCCTCAGCCTTCCCTCAATCCTTCAGAGCAATGCTGCAAGCATGGAAAATCATTAAGCAAAGGAGTATATTTGCCAACTTATGGACTATTTCACCCTCTATTTTAGTTTGGGAAATTTGGAAAGAACACAATAGAAGAATTATCAAAGAAGAAAAACTAGAATGGAAACAGCTATGCAATAAAATAGAAGCTGCAATCATAGAAAATATGAATTTTAAAACAACCAAAATCCTAAAAATGAATCTCAACATGAGTCATTGGGATGGTAAAATGTGTGGGAAATGGGTAGGTCTGACCCTCCCACTCCTTGTTGGTTCGAATCCACAAAATAAGATGTCAAAGAGAGATGAACACAAATGGAAACCTCCAATAGATGGATGGTACAAGCTAAACTTTGATGGTGCATCCAGAGGCAACCTAGGGAAAGAAGGCATTGGGTGTTGCATTCATAATCAAGATGGAGAAGAAATATCTGCAATTGCAGCTCCCATTGGTATTGAAACAAATAAGTGGGCAGAACTTTAAGCTTTAGTTAAAGGCCTTCAAAAGAGTGCCTCCCTGGGATTAAAGAAATTATAAATAGAAGGGGATTCAACAATTATCATTAATGTGCTTAGGAAAAGAGAAACTCCAAATTGGAGATTAAAATCCCTTCTCTCCCAAGCTTTGACTCTATGTGGAGCCTTTCAAGAAGTCTCAATTAATTACATTTATAGAGAAGGTAATAAGAGAGTGAATGAATTAGCTAATTTAGGGGCAGATGGGATTACTCTATCATAAGTATAACGTCTCATCTCAGGCTTCATCTTCAAGTCCTAATTTCCCTTCCTAAAGGCTCAGGAACCCAAGATTAACACTAGTTAGGGCAATGTCATTACTTAAACACTATGCATAGCATGAATTAAGAGTTCATCATGGAATAACACCCTTATGCTAAGACTTTAACTTGTATTGAACAAAATTCCTTTAAGAAGGTGGCATCGGATCTTATTAAAGTTCAATCTCTAGTGGAGCAGCACACCTATAGTATAATGGGGTAATGTGCTGGAAAATAGTCTCTCCTGCATAGCTCCACTTGGCTTAATGATGTTCCCTTACATTAAGGTGTCTACACCAACATTTAAAAAAATAATATAACCATTATAAAGGAAAATGTCATCCCTCAAGAAATATTAGAATCCTAATGATAGTTTCAAAGCAAGGGTTATTATGGATTTATACTAGAATGATGGGTTCATGTCATGACATGAGTCTAGTAGAGTGGCTATAGCCAGGAGAAATGAGTTTAAAAATTAGGAAGGAGGGACACATGGATTTTTTTTAAGTTTGATGAATTTTGTGTGTTCTTCTAAAGGAATAGTGATAGTCTCAAAGGAAGGTCACAAGCAGGGATTCATGCTTATTTCCTTTAATTTGGGTGATAACATTTAGGGGAATCATTAATCCAAAGAAATAAAACCAATTTCTTCACCCTCCCCTGAAACAATTAGAAGAGCTATGGAGCGAGGGGAATGCTGAGAACTGGGATTAAGGGTTCAAGGTAACTCTAAAGGAGAGATTGTACACAAAGGAGGAGTGGTACTACCAGAGAGAAGGGGCTTTGACATGCTCCTATCACTCCAAAAATTTGGCAAAGTGAGTGAAGAATCCATTGTTAGCCATAAGAAAGGTGGGTGTAAGATGGAACTGTTAGGTGCTTCAGAGGAAGCGAAAATAAATAAAAATGAAAATAGGCTGCCCCCTGCTATGGAATAATTTAGGACAACTAATGGATGGGATCAAGGTTAGTCAAAAAGTATTGTCCCTTTACAAGTTTTATAGATAAAAGACTCACTTCAGCCTTATTACTACAGCTAAAGTTCCCGTATTCTCAGATAAATAAGCTAGGACTAGTGATATCTTTAGGTTTTACAAGTGGCTTATGGTCTTTTATGAATGTTTATTCATATATTATAGTCAACAATCCTTAGGGGATATTTTAGGCTCAACACCATATATTCATACATAAAGTCATACAAACAATTTTTAGAAATATATAATCCAACAATTAAATAGGGATATTTAGGTGTGCATAGATTTTCATTGATAAATTTATGCACTAACAATTATATAATCATCTAGGGATTATTTTTATTATTTTCTTTTTATCTTCATTCAGCCATTAGCTCTTTCTTCCATATTCTTCTTTTCCTTGTCTAGAAAGAATTTATGGATAGGATAGTTTAAGGCTCATAATCTTCCCTTGGGTCTTTCCTTGTTATTTACATATTTTCTTAGTATTATAGGTAGTTACATTCTAATTTGTTCATATTTGAATATTTAGTCATTAGTTTTAATTTATTAAGTACGAAAGTGAAGAGCACACGAATATACTGAGAGGGGGGTGAATCAGTATATTAACAATTTTTAACTTTTAAAAAGAACTTTATTCAAACGTAACTTTAACAATTGTGTACATAGAAAATAATTCTCCAAATAGTTTATTTTATTTATATAATAATGTTCTTTTACAATTTATGTGAGCACCAACCCACTGGAAGCACCAACCTCCAAACGCTGTTCTGTGAGCACCAACCCACTATCTGAAGGCACCAGCCTTGAAGCAAAGCACCTACTTCACTTCTGAATATAATTCTGAATTCCACCTTTATATAGTTGCTTATTCAACTTGATGATGGATGCAATCTGCTCTTTTAAGTCAGCCAATATCTGAATATATAGTTCTGTAATTTTTCTCTCCTTTCCTCTATTGATGTTCTTCCTTTTATTTTAAAAAATATATCTCATGTCAATGTATATTCTGAATATATAGGCTTTGAATTTTTATATCTCTCTCTGCTCTTCTTTTCTAATTATTCCATGCTGACTTGTTCTTCTTCATTCACAAAAATGATTGTATATATATATATAATTAAAAAATGAAACAATATGTCCTTTTAAAAGACATGACCTTTTAACTGAAAAGGTGTCTTTATTTATATTAAAATTATTAACTTAAAGTTAATATCTTTCTTTAATTTTAATCTTCTCTTAAATATTATTGATATACTCTTTTATATATTTGCTGTTTAATATAGATCGCTGCATAACCTTCCATAATAATGAAAGTCTTCATCCGCTGCAAAAACTATCGCACACTTTGCCGTTTATATATATACTTTTCAATGTATATTATATCTTTATCGCATATATTGACTGCATTTATCTGTAACATCTTTGATCGCTGGTATCGATATAATGTTTGACTGCTATGTTATGTAAACGCTGAGAAAGCTTCTTCTTCGATCTGTCTCCTCCTTTTACTGCGTTCTCTTGTTCATAACATTTTGGCGCTGTATACATATTAATCACTGTATACCTTTTATAATATATAAGTCTGCCGCTGTAGATATATTATATTTACAATATATCCTTCGATACTCCAATAACTGTTGTATAGCCTTTGTGTCATGGTAACCGCAGATGATATAACCGGTAACGTTGAGTTTTAATGTTCATAATAAAAACATCTTTTGTATGTTCTGTTCATCACCACTTGTATTAATATACAGCTGTTGATGATATATGCTGTTGATAATATAGCCATCTGTGGTCTGGTATGCCTGGTCTTTATTCATATATGCCTCTCTATAACCATGTGGAGTTTGCATGGCAAAGTTCTGATGAATATTTTCGCCCCTTCTGGTGTCCAACAGACATGAAGCTTGTGCCATATACATGTGTCTGTATGTTGTTCATCTGTTGCATGTAATAAGAGTTCTGTTTTACATAATAATAGTCCTATCCATAATAAGAGCAATACTATCTTGATATATGCTATTATCATTTATCATCTGGATGTTGTGTCTCCTTTGCTTGTTCAATTGTTCTTTGTAGTAATGAGGACAAATCATTTATATTATATGTTGTTTATATCACATGTTGATTATATCATTTTTGGCATTTGCTGTTTATTATATGTGTGCTATAACATTCATATTTGTCAATACTACGTATGACATCAATGACAATCTTCCATCAATCTCCCCCTTTGTCATTGATGGCAACTTCTCAACTATAATATTGATTGTGCAAGACTCCCCCTTAGTTCGTTGTTCCCTTCGTCTTCTATCTCTCCCCCTTTGTCATCAATGGCAAAGGGTTTCCAAGGCTAGAGACTAGCTCCCCCTGAACACATGCTTCTAGTGAAATCTTTAATGAATGGATGAGAGTGATAGTACTCCCAATTTCTCTCTTAGGTACTCAAAGGTTTCCTTAGGAAGTGGTTTTGTGAAGATATCTGCTAACTGCTCCTTTGTATTAACATATTCCAACTTGACTTGCTTCTCTAGGACCTGTTCTCTCAAGAAGTGGTATTTGATTGAAATATGCTTCGTTTTGGAGTGCATGACTGGATTCTTTGAAATGCTGATTGCACTTGTATTATCACAAAAAATGGGAATGGGATTCTCAAATTCAATCTTTATATCTCCTAGTGTTTGCTTCATCCAAAGCACTTGTGTACAACTAGCAACTGCTGCAACATACTCAGCTTCCGCGGTAGATAGTGTTACTGAACCTTGTTTCTTGCTTAACCATGAGACTAGACTGTTACCAAGAAAGAATGCTCCTCCACTCGTACTTCTTCTATCATCAATATTGCCTCCTAAATCAGCATCTGTATAGGCAGTAAGTAAAAAATCTTTTCCTCTTGGATACCATAAACCAAGATCCATAGTGCCCTTCAGGTACTTCAATATTCTCTTGACTGCTAGAACATGTGATTCTTTTGGCATTGCTTGAAATCTAGCTACAACAACAACTGCTTGCAGAATGTCAGGTCTTGTGGCTGTTAAGTACAACAACTTTCCAATCATAGATCTATATTGAGTTTGATTTACATCGGGGGATTCATCATTTTTGCTAAGCTTGCATCCTGTAATCATGGGAGTGCTAACCGGATTACAATCTTCCATCCCAAACTCTTTTAATATTTCTTTGATATACTTGCTTTGAGAAATGAATATTCCTTTACTTGTTTGCTCAATTTGTAATCCAAGAAAGAAGGATAATTCACCAAGCATGGACATCTCAAATTCTTGTTGCATATTCATTGAAAAGTCTTTACACATTTTGTCATTTGCTCCTCCAAATATTATGTCATCTACATATACTACTACTACCAAAAGTTTGTTATTTTCAGATTTGATATATAGATTACTATCAGCCATACCTCTTTTGAAACTTTGATCTAGAAGATACCTGTCCAACCTTGAATACCAAGCTCTTGGAGCTTGTTTTAGCCCATAAAGAGCTTTTCTAAGTCTACATACAAGATCTTCCTTTTCTGAATATGCAAACCCTGCAGGTAATTCAACATACACTTCTTCTTCTAAGTCTCCATTTAAGAAGGCTGATTTGACATCCATTTGGTAGACCTTGAATGCTTTATGGCTTGCAAATGCTAAGAACATCCGGATTGCTTCTAATCTTGCAACTGGGGCAAATGTTTCTTCAAAATCTACTCCTTCTACTTGAGCATAGCCTTTACAAACTAGCCTAGCTTTGTTTCTTGTGACTTCTCCATTTTCATTCATTTTATTTCGAAACACCCATTTGGTTCCTATGACGTTTTTGTCTTTTGGTCTAGGAACTATTTCCCAAGTATTATTCTTCTCAATCTGATTTAATTCTTCTTCCATTGCTTTTACCCAACACTTGTCTTCACTTGCTTCTTTGAAGTCTTTTGGTTCTATTTTGGATAAGAGACAGATATGTGCACTTTCATTAGTATTGAAAAATCTCCTTCTTGTTTGGACTTCTCTATCTGGATCTCCAAGGATCAAGTCTTCAGGATGGTTTCTTTGAACAAATTTTGATGGAGTCTTTGCTGGTGTTTTTGCTCTTGAAGGGGTCTTGGAAACTTCTTGCTCTAATTATTCTTCCTCTTCATCTTTAGGGTCTTCTATTTCTTCACAAGTGCTTGGCACTTCATTATTTATCTTCTCAAATGATTTTCCTTCATCTATCTTTACATTTGCACTTTCAACAATTTTGTGAAGTCTCTTGTTGTAGCATCTATATGCTTTACTCTTGGAAGAATATCCAAGAAAAATTCCTTCATCTGCTCTAGCTTCAAATTTTCCCAAATCATCTTCATCTCGTCTTATATAGCATATACTTCCAAAAATTCTGAAATACCTGACTGATGCTGGTCTTCCTTTCCACAGCTCGTAAGGTGTCTTATCATGATTTATTCTTACTTGTGCCCGGTTCAAGATGTGAACTGCTGTATGTACTGCCTCCTTCCAAAAGGAATCAGCTATCTTGGATTCATTTAGCATTGCCCTTGCCATTTCTTGCACGGTTCTATTCTTTCTCTCTACAACTCCATTCTGTTGGGGAGTTCTAGGTGCTGAAAGTTGTCTTCTTATGCCATTCTTTTCACAATATTCATCAAATTCATGAGAAGTAAACTCTCCACCTCTATCCGTTCTAAGACATTTTATTTTAGCATCCATTTCATTTTCAACTAGTTCTTTGAAAGCTTTAAATTTGTCAAGAGCTTCTGATTTTTCTTTTAGGAAAGCTACCCAAGTCATTCTAGAATAGTCATCAATAAATAATATGAAATATTTTTCTCCTTGTAGGCTTTTTGTCCTAGTTGGACCACAAAGATCTGAATGAATAAGCTCAAGTGGTTTTGATGTAGAATATTCCTTGTTTTTAAAGGTGTTTCTTGTTTGCTTCCCTAGTTGGCATTGTTTGCAAATGATATTTGTAGGTTTTGAAATCTTAGGTATATCTCTTACAGCTCCTTTATGACTGATTTTGACAATATTATCAAAGTTCAAGTGTCCTAATCTTTTGTGCCATAGCCAATTTTCATCTTTTTGTGCAAAGAAACAATTTTCATCATTCATTTCTTGCAAAACATATAAATTGTTTGCTGTCCTACAAGCATTAGCTATTAATTTTCCATCCTTTTTAATTTCACAACCTTTAGAATAGAAAGTCACATTATGCCCTTGATCACAAAGCTGACTTACACTTAGTAAGTTTTCTTTTAAACCTTTTACATACCAAACATCAGCTGTTTTTGTTTTGCCATGGTCTAGACTAAGAGTTCCCTTTCCTTTTATATAACGTTTTGAGTTGTCACCAAATCTCACTGATCCTCCATCTGCTAGTTCAAAAGAAATGAATTTGCTTTTATCTCCTGTCATGTGTCTAGAGCATCCACTATCAACGTACCACCAATCCCTTTTATTTTGAGCATGTAGAGCTACTTGAACAAATAGTGATTTCTCTTTCTTTTTCCATACTTTCTTTTTGAGAGGATCTTCTTTCTTTTCTTGATTTGTAGGAAAGATAGTTCTACAATTGTGGGCAGCATGTCCAAAGTTGTTACACTTAGAACATAAAATATCATATTTTACCAATGGAGCAAAGGGATTATGTATGCTGAAATTTTGAACATTCTTCACTTTGCTTCTGCAGTTTAGAGCTTTATGACCAAATTTGTTACAAGAGTAGCAATAACCACTAAATTTATAAGAAAAAAGCTGTCTATAATATGGCCTTTTCCATTCATTCATATTTTGTCTAGGTATTCTACATTCTCGTGCTTTATGACCAAAACAACTGCAAGAATAGCAATAACCATGAAAATTATGACTAGTTTTATCAACTTCTTTATTTTCTTTAGGCTTGTTTTCTTTTAGTGATTCATTTATGACTGATTTGCTTCCTTCTTTTATGAAGCCTTTGAATGTATTATTAGTGTTTGAATTTCCTTCAAAACCAACACCTGTTTTGTTGAAAGAAGGTCTTTGACTATCAATGATATCATTTAGTTTTTCTGAACTTTTTTCAAACTTGAGATTATTAATGGTGCATTCCTTCAACTCTCTTTCTAATTTTTCAATTTTTAGTTTTAAATTAGTTTCAGCTTGTTTAGCTTCTTCTAATTGATTCTTCAAATCTTCAATTGTTTGTTCTGATTCTTCTACTGCTTTCGTAGCTTCCTCTTTGAGTTTTACAAGTTTTCTTTTTAGTCTTTCATTTTGTTTATATGCATAATGAAGTTCTTCTTGGAGATCAACATCTTCTTCATCATTATCTGATTTGTTTTCCTCTTCTTCATAACTATCATTGGAGACTGCTTCAGCCATGAATAGAATCTCATCCTCATCATCACTTGGACATTCTTCGCTGCTTTCATCTGAAGAGCTGTCCTTTTTTGAATAAAAACTCTTTTTATTTTTGCTTTGATATCTTTTCTTCTTATTAAACTTGTTGTTACTTTTCCATTTCTTCTTTGTGTATGCTTGTTTTTCATCTTCACTTGAGTCATCATTATTTTGAGGGCATTTTGAGGCATAGTGTCCTATCTTTCCACAATTGAAACATTTGAAAGGAAACTTTCCTTTATATTTTCCACTTCCCTTTTTCAATTTTCTTAAGAAATGAGCTTCAGCTTCATCAGTTTCACTGCTTGAACTATCACTTGAAATTTGTTTCTTGCTCTTATTATTTTTAGAAATTTTAAAGGCTATTTCCTTCTTAGGTTCCTTGTCTCCAATTCTCATTTCATAAGCGGTAAGGATTCCATGTAACTCATCTTTAGTAAGTTTATCTAGATCTTTCCTTTCTTCTATTGCTGATACTTTAGAATCAAATCTAATGGGTAGAGATCTCAAGATCTTTTCAACCACAAGTTGTTCTTCTACTTCTTCACCAAGGGCTTTTATTGAATTGACCACTTCATCAACACGAGAAAGAAATGAGGCTATGTTTTCATCTTCCTTCATTTTCAAACTTTCGAATGTGCTTCGGTGAGTTTGAAGTTTGGCCTTCTTTACATTGTCGGTCCCTTCATATATATTTTTCAACTTGTCCCATATCTCCTTTGCAGATTTACAATGCATAACTTTTGTGAATTCCGAGTCGGCTAGATTACATAGAATAGCATGTTTTGCTTTGGCATTATTTTCACTTCTCCTTTTTCCGGCTACATCTGTTGGTGGGGTTGCTGGTGGTGTATAACCATCTAGTACTGATTGCCAAACATCGAATCCAATAGCATTTAAATATGCTTCCATCTTTATACTCCAAAATGCATAATTTGTCCCATCAAAATTTGGTGCCTTGTTTTGGAAACTTTCAGCCATTTGTGCTCTTTTAGATCTACCTTCAAGCGGTTAGGCTATATAGAAGGAACCTGCTCTGATACCAATTGAAGAGCACACGAATATACTGAGAGGGGGGTGAATCAGTATATTAACAATTTTTAACTTTTAAAAAGAACTTTATTCAAACGTAACTTTAACAATTGTGTACATAGAAAATAATTCTCCAAATAGTTTATTTTATTTATATAATAATGTTCTTTTACAATTTATGTGAGCACCAACCCACTGGAAGCACCAACCTCCAAACGCTGTTCTGTGAGCACCAACCCACTGGAAGCACCAACCTCCAAACGCTGTTCTGTGAGCACCAACCCACTATCTGAAGGCACCAGCCTTGAAGCAAAGCACCTACTTCACTTCTGAATATAATTCTGAATTCCACCTTTATATAGTTGCTTATTCAACTTGATGATGGATGCAATCTGCTCTTTTAAGTCAGCCAATATCTGAATATATAGTTCTGTAATTTTTCTCTCCTTTCCTCTATTGATGTTCTTCCTTTTATTTTAAAAAATATATCTCATGTCAATGTATATTCTGAATATATAGGCTTTGAATTTTTATATCTCTCTCTGCTCTTCTTTTCTAATTATTCCATGCTGACTTGTTCTTCTTCATTCACAAAAATGATTGTATATATATATATAATTAAAAAATGAAACAATATGTCCTTTTAAAAGACATGACCTTTTAACTGAAAAGGTGTCTTTATTTATATTAAAATTATTAACTTAAAGCTAATATCTTTCTTTAATTTTAATCTTCTCTTAAATATTATTGATATACTCTTTTATATATTTGCTGTTTAATATAGATCGCTGCATAACCTTCCATAATAATGAAAGTCTTCATCCGCTGCAAAAACTATCGCACACTTTGCCGTTTATATATATACTTTTCAATGTATATTATATCTTTATCGCATATATTGACTGCATTTATCTGTAACATCTTTGATCGCTGGTATCGATATAATGTTTGACTGCTATGTTATGTAAACGCTGAGAAAGCTTCTTCTTCGATCTGTCTCCTCCTTTTACTGCGTTCTCTTGTTCATAACATTTTGGCGCTGTATACATATTAATCACTGTATACCTTTTATAATATATAAGTCTGCCGCTGTAGATATATTATATTTACAATATATCCTTCGATACTCCAATAACTGTTGTATAGCCTTTGTGTCATGGTAACCGCAGATGATATAACCGGTAACGTTGAGTTTTAATGTTCATAATAAAAACATCTTTTGTATGTTCTGTTCATCACCACTTGTATTAATATACAGCTGTTGATGATATATGCTGTTGATAATATAGCCATCTGTGGTCTGGTATGCCTGGTCTTTATTCATATATGCCTCTCTATAACCATGTGGAGTTTGCATGGCAAAGTTCTGATGAATATTTTCGCCCCTTCTGGTGTCCAACAGACATGAAGCTTGTGCCATATACATGTGTCTGTATGTTGTTCATCTGTTGCATGTAATAAGAGTTCTGTTTTACATAATAATAGTCCTGTCCATAATAAGAGCAATACTATCTTGATATATGCTATTATCATTTATCATCTGGATGTTGTGTCTCCTTTGCTTGTTCAATTGTTCTTTGTAGTAATGAGGACAAATCATTTATATTATATGCTGTTTATATCACATGTTGATTATATCATTTTTGGCATTTGCTGTTTATTATATGTGTGCTATAACATTCATATTTGTCAATACTACGTATGACATCAATGACAATCTTCCATCAGAAAGATGAAGCATGTTTCTTCTTATTTATAATTGAACTTATTCTCTAAATATAGAATCAGGATATAAAGATTTCTCTTATTATATTCAAATAATCATATGTAAATAGTCAAGCAGTTTTACTCCTCCTACCTTAAAAATATAAAGGAATGTTGTTTGAGGAATTTCCTAGGTTGTCGTCAACAATATACACTCATCTATTTACTTTGCACCTTTAAGTTTTAAGGACAACTAGAATAAATAATAAAGAAAACTGGACACTCTGGCATCTGTGGGAATCACAATCGTTTAGGATTCACTTTCCTCATACATTCTTTAGAAACCTTTATAAGTAAAGCTAGGAAAACTATGTACTTATCTTGCACACGATTAACAATTCCCTGAGAAATGGCTACCCCAATCAAATTACGAAGCTTACACAGACAAGCCTTCGATGGAGTAATTTCCTCTAGCAGGATTAGAAAGATTATTATGATCAAATTTAGTATTGTAGTTAGAGCCATATCTGTGGTAGTAGGAAGCAAGTTTAATGAAAATACCAATAGGTACTAAGTTAACACAAATATTTCGGTGATGTTCTTAGCTTCGGCCCTTCAAGTGGACCCGGACATTAAAACTATTGGAAGTCTATGTAGGAGAATCTTCAAAAGGAAATATCTGGTAGATTTGAACAAAGTTCTAAAGATTATTTGGATAGATCTATCTATTATGAAACCTAAAGAATACGAGAGGATTGTAGTCAATAGTAAATATGTCTCCACCTATCCTATTCTTGAAATAGAGGACAGGGACAGATATATAGAGGAAACTCCTTCAATAAGAAGGAACCTGGATTTCTTGTTATTCTTCACCCATTTACGCTCTCCTCCTGAGGAAAATTGGATGAATGACTTTATCTCGGAGGACAGTATTGGGCTAAAATTGGCCCGAGAAGATAAAAGCTCCTCAACATCCTCATGTTCTTCAAGTAGGGCCTAAGGAAGTCAAGCCCTAAAAAATATTGTACTCATCATGTATAAAAAAGTAAAGCTCTAAGTCAGAAATAATATATCATTCCTTGCTTTGTTCAAATTGTTTAATATGAAATGTATCCTAGATCTCTCTCTATTTAAAATTATATTCTTTTCTAAAAGGTGCTCTTCTTGTGGTAGTAGCTAAATCTTAAACTAAACGAAATTAAACATGAGTTTCAGCCTACAATTTAGATATTGTGATACCACCAAATTATATTGTAAAACATAACCCTAGGTTTAACATGCGTTTTAATTTTCAATTTAGATACTACCCTTTATTATCCAAATCAAGTTAAGTAAATTACACATTTCTTAGCATTATGACAATATAAGTTCTTGATCAAGTACAAACATTCTAATAATTATAAGAGGCAAGTGGACATAAATAGATGCCGCCACAATAGCTAAACAAGTCCTTCCCATTAATGGGTAATAAATAGACAATGGATCTTGATGAAAGCATTCACAAACCAAAATGGAGTTGAACATTAAGCTTATTTCCCTCTCGAATAACAAAATGAATGCCTTTAGGGGAAATATCAGAGCACAAAGATGGGACAAAATTATTCACACAAATGACTTAGGAAGGAGTGCGGTGGAAAAAATTATGGGTGAAGAGAGTTTCAATCACGAGTTCATCTACAGAGTCAACTGTGACATAGTGGGAACCTTTGCAGTGTTCCTGCTAATGACCAGAATCCCCAAAGAGGAGGTAATTTCAGCTTGTTTGGAATTATTCGATGATAATCATTCTAGTGGACTCCTTCTAGCTATTAATAGTGTTAACTCTAACCTAATGATACCATTTCCATAAGATTACTTGGAAAATCCTATGGGTTCCCTGATCCATAAGATTCACTGCGCCCGGAGACCAATTCTGGTCTTCAAAGACAAGAAGATTTTTTATCAGAGAATAGACACTATGAAACGTAATGTAGAGTTCCTCCTAAAATGGATTAAGGTGAAGCCATGTGATGATGTAAAGTGGGTTAAAGACTATTTAGTTGCAGAGGGCTTTGATGTCAAAATAGACTTTGGGTCTATGTCACTACACGACCTGCAATTTTTTCCACCAGCAATTATCAAAAAATCAACCAAGGGTTTTAAGGCGGTAAAGGGAAAAATAAACTTTGATCAAGGTCTCAAAGATGACTTAGAGGAAGAAGAAGAACTGGTGTACATTGATGGGAGACCAAAAGAAACATGAAATATTGTGGAGTTTATAAATAGTACGCAACCTTCTTCAACTAATAAGCAACCCAATTGCATATTTGAGGCACATGAGGGGAATCATGTTTTTATATGAGCAATAAAATCAATAAGTACAGGGGAATAACTGCTAATAGATTACCATTTAAATCATATAGATACAAACAAAGTTACTATCATGAGGGTGGTAAGTACTATATACCATTTAAACTAACCTCAAGTTTATGAATATACCATTTTATTAATAAGTTTTTTTTGCTTAGTCTATTGCTTTCAATTCACTAAAGTTTTTATATTTAATCTTTGTCATAGGACGACATGGATCCCCCACATGATAGAGTCCCCGGGGATGCTCCTCCCACCCATTCTTCAGCAACGATAAACCTTATTGAAATTGCACAAATTAGATAGTTGAAAAATGTTATATTATTTAGTGTTTTTGAGTTATTCTAATAGTTTTACTGATATTCCTATCACAATTTGACATTTAGGAAAGGGGAAAAGCACCTACAAAAACATAGGAAATAGTTTTAGATATAGATGAGGATATCCCAAAAATCCCTAATATAATAAATACAGTGAAGAAAAAACTAAAAAGACTCAATGTAGAAATTGTTAGCATTTTGGAAGATGCAAATCCAACTGAGGAGATGCTAATCAAGAGGACATATGAATTGATGGTGCAAGCATGTCATTTTGAAGTAAGAAGTAATGAATCTTTAGTTATAAAAAAAGTTCAAAAAAGGTTTATATTTTATACTCTTTTATGTCGTGAACTAAAATATGTGTGTTCTTGTTACATGATTTTTTGCTTGCTCAAGTATTTAGTCACGGACATTGCAGTGAGGCCGGTACTAGTGGAGCTCTGGCCACCTCAGGTAAAATAATCCTTAAGTTGAAAAGTTACAAGGAATTTTTTCTTTGGAACATTCCAAAACTTTTTAAGTTAACTCTTACTTTTATTATTTCAGAATGTCTTTGCTAACAATGTATTGTTCAAGTGATCAAGTGCAGATGAATTCTCCTATGAGGTCGAAAGACGTCCATTTGAGATTGTCGAGTGCAATTTTGGTAACAAGGGGCATGCAAACATCAACACCTTCATGGTCTATGCCTGGTAACTCCCTATTTTGCTATATTTGGTTTTGTGTTAATTATGATTTGATAATTTGTTCTTTAATCTTGGGTGCATCTCATAGTGGATTAATTTTGTGGAGTATGAGATACACTGACACCATTTTCTATGCTAGATATAGATCAAAGTACCTTTATTGGTGATAATTCACCATCATTTCCTAGATCTACCCATGTTTCTAGCATGGGAGTTATGTAGATGTCATTGTTGAATGACGATAAAGAATTGATGCCTTTAAAATGTCCTAAGCTTCTAGGTACTTTAAAATTATTATTATTTATATTGTAATATACATTTATCTATTCATAAAAAGTTTTGGATTGATGATCGCATGAAATTTTTGTAGGAAATGATTCTTAATATAAGATGCTTTATGACTTCGCATTAAAGATATTCGGGCCGAGCATACGTACAAGTTGGAACATCATAAGTGAACTAACCCTATCCCACTATTTTTATTTCATATCATTAATTGATATAATATTTTTCTTTTCATTCAAGCCTTTTATTTTACTATATTCAAGGTGCACAACTTTAATTAATTTTTCCATCTAACAATTTTGTGTTTTTTCTTAAAAGGTGGAACTTGCAAGACAAAAAATTAAAAGATCAGCTCATTAAAGATTTAGAGCATGAGTTTGGTAGTAATATTTTTGAGGAGAATAAAATTTTAGAAAAAGCTGCTAAACATCTTAAGACTATGAGGGACTCATATAGAAGGAGTCTCGTCCAGAACCCAAAGTACGAGCGTCCTCCCTTTATTCCAGTGAGGGATTGGAATCAGTTCATTTTGGATGCAAACGAGAAAGGGGATGCTCAAAGAGGAATTACACTAGAAAATGAGAGAAGAAGGTATGCAATAGTATTAACTACTAGTAGAATGTAATAATGCACTAATTAGTGATCTTTATATATATATATATATATATATATATATATATATATATATATATATATATATATATATATATATATATATATATATATATATATATATATATATATATATATATATATATATATATATATATATATATATATATATATATATATATATCATCTAACATATTTCAAACTTTTCATAGGTTGCTGGACACATCAAAGGCAACAAAGGCCAAACTGCAAAAGATTGGGCAGCACAAACTTGGCTCTATTGGATATTCAAAAATTAAAGCGCGAATTGTAAGTAGCAGTAAATTAATCCAGAGAAAAATTATTTATAAAATGTAAGTAATTTTGTTTAGTCAAAAAATGCAGGGCTTAGAATTTAATTTAGAGGCCACGACAGAACACAAAAAAATTGCCTTCAAGGAAGGCTATCAAGCCATGGGTGAACGCCTATGCCAAGCTTCCACTAGCCCAACCCAAGAGTCTCCTGCATCGGTTGAATAGGTAAATATGCCAACAAAAAGTATTTGAAATTGAATACTTGAGCAACAATCTATTTGATGTTAATTTCGAACATAAATTGACTATTTTTGTTTTTAAAAAGCAAACAATGATAATAATGCGCATGACATTGCAATGCAGCCTTGTAATCCTAACATAGAGCCTACACCGCATGATGAAGGCCCTGATGTGCATCGTAGTGTCGATGGAGGTGTTCATTTTCTATTGAAAATTAATTATGTAATTATTAATACAATTTAACATCTTAAATTGAAATTGGTGTAACCTTTTTTGTCTATATTTTAGAGCATATAGAATGTCATGTTGAACGAGTGGAGAATGTTTAGAGTGATCACCATGTAGATGATGTAGTGCCACATTCAGGTAAGGAAAATCTATGTTTTTCTCTTTAAAATTTATTTTTTGATTTATAGTTCTTTTAATTATTGAAATACTTGTAACACTAATATAAAATGGTGTGAATTTAACCCATGACATAGTTGTTATTGTAGTAGACCCCCCTTTGGCGCATCAGCCTCATATTCCTAAATAGATGAGGAGGAGACATGTGTTGGCATTAGATTCAGTAGAGGAGGGGAATGACGAGGATATTGATGCTTCACTTAGTTGTTACCTAAAAAAAATGAGCAAGAAACCAAAAAAGAAATGATTGTAATTAACATTTTATGCTAATGAAAGAACGTTGTCTTAATGGATGTAATTTTGTACTAGTAAATGTTGATGAATGATGTGTTACTGAATTATTCATGAATTTTGTGTGTTAATGATTTTTATGTGTTAATGAATGTTATCATGTGATTATAATAATTGAATGTTATATTTCAAAAATGGATGAACAAATGAATGAATGTTATTAGATGTTAATGGGGAATTTAGAGTGATGTTAGGGGAGGAGGGAGGGGCAAAATGAGCTTCCACCTTCATGTGGTTGGCCTTGTTAAGTAGAGAATATTAAACTATTCTCGAAACCAAGTGAAGATCAAACTAAACCAATGACTTAGATTCAATGGTCGAAAACACCTACTTCTTATTCCATATTATTTCTCATTCACTTTAAGAAATATTTTACTTCTTAAATATTTTATTAGTAATTATTTGCAAATCATTTTCTGAAGGAGATAGAAGATAAGCATTAAATCATCTTTATTCATCACTATAGGAAATTTATATAGGAAATATTAGTTATATAGAACCACACTAATGAACAGTTACACGGAACTGCAATAGTAGGTGACAGTTACAACTATCAATGTATTACAATGCCAACATTCCACCCCTTAATACATTGATCCTAAAATCACATCAAAATCAATTTGCCTGGGGGATCCCCTCCCTTAAGGCTTACACAACAAAACATGTTGATTACATAATATGAATACATATATTGAGAAAATATTCTTTTTTGAAGTTGCAAATCTTGAATCATGGAAGGCTCCATCAAGCTATCTTGTGACCCTTGGAAAGGAAAGGTGTAGGGTCAAGTTTTGTTCTTAAGCTCTTAGTCCCGAACTCTTGAATCACAGTCTTGAATTATTCAACAATGACCCCTAAGAGATGCGATAGATCTCTATCATTGTCTAATGACCATGAAAGGGTATAATTCTTAATCATATACTTGGAAACTCTCTTGACATCAATCCATATTGAGCACAATACCAAATCATAAACCTATCTCAAAAATGAGTCTTCACAAGACATGCATTCTTCTAATTTGTCAACATTAGAAAGCAAAAAAAAAATAGAAAGCCAAAAACGCTTCTCATGCAGAACACCATCTCAAAGCGAGAAGCTGACTTGAGATGATGGAAATTCCTCCATCCTCCGATGCTGCCAACCTCCATAAAAACCTTGTTATAGTTTATCCATTTGATTTATCAGATGAATCTTTGGAGGCCTCATCCTTAAAGTGAGATTTGTAGATTCTACCTCATTCTGGCTATAAAATGAAAGATCATTTGAGTAGCATAAATCTCCAACAATATTATCATATATCACAATAGCTCCTCTAGCAATCATTTTTCTAATATGCCCTTTTTGATTTGGAATACCAAACTTCCAAGAAGCACTTATGTTTTCATCCATGTTGTAAACTAAATCTTTTATAGTACTCATAAATTGACCAAGAAACAATGGAATTTCTATATAACGACACTTTTGAAAGTTCTCAAAAATTGCGTTATCATCGAGTTCTCCTCCAACAAATAAGAGATAAGAACTTCCAGCAAGTGTAAATGAATTCATCTCTAGAAAAGTGAAGTCTAAATCCAGAAAGTTCTCAAGAAGAGTACCGTAATTGTGTAGTGCCAGATCATCAAAATATTCATCTGTTTGTGTAGTATTTTCATGCATTATCACTATTTTCATGCATTGCAGAGAATAACATGTCTAGAAGATGTTCATTTCTTCACACGCCATCATAGGTCCACTCCATTAAACTACAGAATCTTATTCCCAATGCCAAAGAACCCAAAACTAGATTGAAGCATTATTGATAGTGCTCAAAAATGGCAAAGAAGAATATGCTTAGGCATGACTCCATGCACTATCAGCCATGAGAAAAGAAGAGATCAGACACTCCACACATGCAGGCACGATAGAAGAAGATTGTAATTCATAGAAATAGGGATGAGCATGCCAGTCCACTTAACCAAGTGTAGGTACTTTGTTAGGAAAGTGCGGAACAAAAAAGGATGGTCAGATTGGTGAAGCAACAATCTTAATCTTACAAAGGCATCAATTTCACCAACATTGTTGCTTGATCACCAGTGTTGTCAATCTAATCAAATCAAAATAGAGTATGTCAGTTAGATGCTTACATTGGTAAAGCGCTTTGCCTAGCACTACAGTTGCCATGTCATCAATACAAGAATTGTTAATGTTGTTTTCTGGAATAATACATAATTTCTCAAAAATTCCATCCACGCTACGACGCACATCTTCATGCATCAAATTGATTCATTTCTATGCTGGCTCTGATACCAAATGAATGAGATAGAAGATAAGCATTCAATCATCTTTATTCATCAATGGAGGAAATTTATATAGGAAAGATTAGTTATAGAGAACCGCATTAGTGAATAGTTACACGGAACTACAATATCCAGTGATAGTTACAACTATCAATGTATTACAATTCCAATATTTTCTACTTGGGCTATATTTTTAGTATTCTAAGAGTTGTCTTTGTTAAGTTTTTGTAGGGCATATGTTCGTTTTGTATGACATTAACTCATGTTGATTTATTATTTGGTTTCTTTTTAGTCCATTATATGTTACTTGGAAAAAAGGCATAAATGGTGGAGAGCCTGGACTAAGAGGATGCATTGGCACTTTGGAAGCTTGGGATCTTTTTACTAGATTTAAGGATTATGCACTAACAAGGTCAGTGTTTGAATATGGTCACTTGCATTCTTTCCCTACAATCTTGTAATATTAGTTAAATGTATATATCTTCTTAATATTAGTAAAAAGAATGTGTCATATCTCATTTTGATATAAATAGTAGTAATATTAGTAAACTACCATCTCTTTAAGAAAATATTATTGGATTTAAATTTTTTGCAAGGGTAACTTGTATTGATAGTTGATGTGGAATTTGATATGTATGTTTATGATAAAAAAAAACATGATTTCTTTGAAGTGAAATAAAACATAATAAAAAATGACATGGTTGTGTAGAGATTTCAAAAAAATCACTGAAATCATGCCTACCTTGACTTACACCAAGATTTTGTAGAAACTATCTTGTGTTGTCAACAATGCCAATATAAACAGAAATTGATAGAATTTGGCATAAACATCTAACTCAAATCCTTTCTTATTTATATAATCATGAATTTCATTACCCTGTTGTAGAGATTCTAATTAGGCACATGCAAGGAGATCACTGGAAATGGTAACTGAGTTGGATTTAACACAAGTGAATTCTACCAACCTAAACAACTTCAGGAGTAATGAAATGAAATTTAAAAGTTGGAAGATAATCATTGTCCCTTGCCTCCTTTCACCTTCCCTACATAAACACTTATAGGTCCAGGTAATACAAGGAAAGGATTTTCACACAAGTCATATTAAACATAGAAAGTGGGAGAGCCTAGGAAATCATTGGTTCTTCAAGACAAAGATTGTTTGCACGCTAAGCACTGTATAGGAACAGTCAATAAAAGGACTAAAATTCTTTGATTTTAAGACTTCAAAACAATATAATCAGTACATGGAATGATCAAAACTTATAATACCAATCAATTAATTATTTTCCTATCAATGTTGCATTGAATAGAGATTTTAATAATATAAACACCTGATTGTGTCTTCACGAGCAGAGAACTGACTATTTGTAAAGAATTAAAAGTTTATTGCTTGGTAGTTCATTGCATTGTCTTCTTCGACCATACACACCTCCCCGCAACTTCTAAGACACCTATCCCATAAAAATCATATACAAAACTGACCAAAATACCCTTACAAACTGATTTTCAACTTCTTCTTAACTTGCACAGTCAATTATATGACTATTACAGTTAGTTATTCATTTGCATTATTGTCTAGTTGACAACTAGTTGTCAACTTTGACCACTTTAATCTTTCTTGCATCATCTTTAACCTTTCAAAAGGTTTTAGGTTCCTATCCTAATCCCCTAAACCTCTACTAAACCCTCATTTATCCCTTTAGGCCATAATTGCATAAAAATGCAATTTTACATCTTTTTGGCATCTTTGCACTTTGAAGTGCAATTACATGACAATAATAGCATCAATGGCCATATAACAAACTTAGATATACCTATGGGTCCTTGACCCTTACATAAATCCTTGGATCACTCAAGTGACCCCAAGGCTACAACTAGCCCATCCAATGCCATTTAATGCCTTACACTGCATTATTTGTGATCCAAAACCCAAATTACAACCCCAACACTGGTTCTAACACCTTCCCCTACATCAATAGAGACATTATAAAATATATTATCAAATCTATTGTTTGGTTTATTTTCACTCCATTATATGTTACTTTTTTAAAAAGGCATAAATGGTGGAGAGCCTCAAGTAAGAGGATGCATTGGCACTTTGGAAGCTTGGGATCTTTTTACTAGATTTAAGGATTATGCAGTAATAAGGTCAATTTTTAAATATGGTCACTTCCATTATTTCCCTACAATCTTGTAATATTAGTAAACTACCATCTCTTTAAGAAAATATTCTTAATATGGTCGAATTCATGTATTTCCTTATGTATGAAATGTAAGTTTTATTTGGCTAGTCTACTTGATGATTTGACTCTTGACTTGTATGTGTGTCTTTATAAGTTTTTAGATAATTGTTTATGTTGCATGCTTGTAGAAAATATAGTCTTTACACTATGCAACACACATAAAAATTAGAAAGGTTGACATAGAGGGTGACTCAATGGATTTTATTAATACCATGGAAATCCACCATGCTCTCAATTTGAAATATAATATTTAGTTCAAGATGATAATATTTTATATTTTAAATGAAAAATTATTCATTGTCACATGTACAAGGAGAAGCAAAATTGACTACATATTTTCTCTAAAACTATACCATAAACCAAGTGTTGAAGGAGGTCATTTCAAATTCCATGAAATTTTTGGAAGGACTCATAAATCACAATGACATTAACAAAGATATATTGGTGACTAGTTTATGGAAGAAAGAATATATTCCCAATCCTTAAGCCCAATATGGTCTTTGACATAATGATATCCATGTATCACCTTATATATTTTGATTGTAATAATCTTATTCTTACACTCAATGTCTCCTCGAGTCTTTTCACTTGTTTTGGAGGTTCTTCTTTTGATGACATACTCCTTGAACACCATTCTTCAAATATGCAAGTCCAAGTTGGATCACAATTCTAGAGGCTATTTAGACATGCTTCCTAATCACATTATACTCCGCTCTTGAGAGAAACATAATGGAAACATATGCATACTATACCCATTTTCATGAAAAAAAAGTTTCCCCTACACATATCGAGTGAACTCAAGAAGTGATCCATTCAATTTCGAATTAAAATCACTATAATATATTAATAGATTTGATAATATATATATATATATATATTTTTAAATGAGAATTTGCTGTCACTTTTTCGACGGCCAAAGAATATACTTTCGATTAGAATGCTATACACTCGATGAATATTCCAACCATACATCGTCACTATTTCGACAACTATGTCAACTGAAATACCTTAATTTTAGCCAACATTATATTGTTATTTTCACCAACATTGGTCAAATAGATCAAAGGTATGTCGAATAATTCTTCCAGATTGAAGCAATTATTTTGATGGTGGATCTGTCGATAATTCGATAACTATAGAGATCGCATTTTTTATGAACATATTATGTGTTGAATAATCGATGAAAAAACTTCAACAATAGTTATGGTCATTTGGTCAACCAATTTGCATCTAAAAATTGACTAATCATCATCGAAATTCAAGCTAAAATTTACTAGTGATTGAAAATGAAAGGCCAAGCCTAGAAGTTGACAAGGATAAGACTCCTTGGAGCATTAAAGGGATTGGAAGGGTAGACAAGGGTAAGACTCCTGAGGGTAGTGAAGGGATTGGCAGGCTAGACAAGGTTAAGACTCCTCAAGGAATTGAAGGGATTGTGAGGCCATCAAAACACCCAAAACTTAGAGATACTACCATAAAGGCTTTCTTTGGAATTGTCAAAATTTATGCTCCATCAACTTCTGCAATTGCAAGTGCAAAAGCCATTCATAGTAGCTCACCAATACCACCACCACAAGCTGGGGTTGTCATTGAGTTAAATCAAAATGCATCAAATGAGGATAACAATGGTGGCACAAGAGAAGATATTATAAGGGATACACAGAACCAGTTGGATGAAAATGTTAGCAATGAAGAAAATATTGGTGTTGGTAGGAAGAAAAGAAAAAGGAAAGTAAAAATAGGGTGGGATTGGGAAATGACAATAAATTTTAAGGTTGATTGGGTATTAAAGTACTGGTTCATTGAACCAGTCCAAAACAATGATGAACAACCAACAAAATGCAGGTGTAATATCTATACTTAGAAAACTAAAAAAGAGAAGAAGTTGCCGCTAAAACTTGATATTATAGAGAAGCATATTGGTGAGGTTTATGAAAAAAATACCATAGATGGAAAAGAAGTATTAGTACTAAGATAGAAATCAAAGGAAGAATGTCTTCGTGTTAAGTATTCCATAGAATATGAAGAGCATAACAAGACAATGACAATAATTGCTAGTAGTGGAAATCCAATCAAGGGTGGGTTTAAACATGTAGCTAATGAAGTAAACATAGAAAAGACCATTTAGATGAGTGTTTTTATTCATATTTTGTCCAGAGGACGTCCTATGAGAGACTTCTTAGAATATGGTAATTTATTTATTTTTTAGAGATTTCCTCACTATCCTATGTCACATTGGTCAACAAACATTGGATGGAAAATGGAAAACTGTCTTACTGAGGTGGAAAAGGAAAATTTATAGGAGAAAGTAAAATAGTCTAGATTCATTTCATTATCCATAGATAAAGTTACTATAGTAGATAACACTGATTGGGTCTGTATGCATGTGTATACAGTAAAAGAACATGTTCGCCAACCTCATATACTCTGTGTTCATAAAATGAGGGGCAATTCAACAAAAAAAACTTATATTTTGAAGTCAAGAAAGCTTTGAATGAAGTTTTTGGTATGGATGATTTGACAATTGGCAAGAAGTTAGTGTGGGTTAGAGATGATGGAGTTGCAGTAATGCAAGGCCAAAGGAATGGTCTTTTTGCAATATTATAAACTAGTATTGCACCTTACATGCTTGGCATACATTGCATGGCCTATCAAATGAATTTAGCATATAAAATTGTAAGTGATTTTCCTACCGTGTCAAAATTTGAAGATCTAGTCCATGAGATATACTCTTACTTCTAAATAAGTCATAAACTTTTTGTAGAATTTAAGATTTTTTTAGAGGGAGTAACACCAGGAAACAAGCTTCTCAAGGATTTTGAGATTAGATAGATCTCTTTGCATGGACCATTAGAATGAGTTCTAAAAAATATCAATCCTTGATCTACTTATCCAGGTTTTACATTACATGTTTTCATTTGATAGTTAAATGTGGTTTTCATAAAACACCCTTTTTTGTGGTATTGTATATTTATTTCAAATCCTATAATGATGAGATGTGTAATGTGAAAAGATTTAGCGTTTCTGTCTCCTTCCTTAAGCCAAGAAAACCGAGATCTTTGTCTACAATAGATTTCTTCCTTAGAGATAAAATTATGGTAAACAACAAGTACCGCATTCTCATTTGTTTTAACTTCATCAGAATAACGAAATAGCTGGATAGAATCTTGAATGATTTTAAGATTTGATTTGGCTGCCTCTTTTTTCTTAAAAATGTCTCCAAACACTTCCTTCTTCCACTTCTTAATTTCAAATTTGATTATCCTTAATTTATTAGCCAGTCTAAACATGGCTAACCCATCAATGTTCACATTCCACCACTCTAAGATCCTATTTTCCAATTCAGGTTGGAACATCCACATTTTTTCAAAGTGGAAGGGAAAAATTATTTTAAAAGAAAGAGGATCAGCTCAGAAAAAGAAATAGGGAAATGGTCAGAGCCAATTTTAGAGACTGAAGTCAAAGAGAAATTATACCTACTGTACCATTGTGGGGAGATCAGAGCTCTGTCCAGCCTCACTTGGATGCAATCTTTTCCAACTCTCCTATTCAACCAAGGGTAGTTAATTCCTTGAAGATCCATATCGGTCAAGGCTTGGCAGTGGATAAAATTCTTAAGGTAAAATATTCTCTCCATCTGAGAACTAGATCCCCAAAATTTTTTGATTCCATATGAGGTGTGTTGAAGTTCCCCATAATCATCCAAGATTCATTACAAAAATAGGATTCTTCAATTAGATAACTTGTGCTAGAAGTTAGCTCTACTACTATTAGAATTGAGAGCATAAATATTAGTCAGAACCCAATAAAAATTATCTCTAATGTGATGCATGTGAATGGACACAATATTATCATCCTAAAAAAAAATCACCTCTAATACTACTTCTATTCCAAAAAATAGTTGTGCCACCTAAAGCCCCATCAAAACTGCTACCACTAGTCCCACTATTTTTAAAAAAGCTATTTTTTTCCACTCTCTCTTTACTCATCTTAGTTTCCTGAACCAAAAGGAATTCCAGATTATGGTCCCTTACTAGATTTCTGAGAATGTCTTGTTTATGGGGTGCATTCAATCCCCTTATTTTCCATGAAATAATCTTCATTTCTTATTGGGAGTAAACACTTCTAGGATGGTCTTTTATTTTCCATCTATGACATCTTGCTACCTTTCATTGTCTCTCCTTTTTTTCTTTGAGCGTCTTCCTTTAGAATCATTTTTTCCCACATCATCTTTTTAACATCTAGTATTGATATTATCCAAACCATTCTGGAACAAAGGATCATCCCTCTTACCTCTTCTATTCTTCTTTTTTCTACTAACTATTTTAAATTCTATCTTTACCTCTTCTAGAGATTTAAGGAAGGGAGATTCTTCTCTTTCATAAAACTCAACCAGAGTTTCAAGAACTATGGAAATATCAATAGTGATGTTATTGGATTCTATAGAATTATCTTGGTTAATGCTATGAAAACCATCACTACCTTGGCCATCATTATAGAATAGATGGTTTGCAAGAATCTCACTCCATGGGTCTGGATATTCCTTGTTTCTATATTCTGCAATGATTCCATTCCCTTTAATTCCACTATCCTCCTTCCTCTGATCACAAGGGGGAAAAGGAACATTACATGTATTATTTGATAGGTCAATTGCATTCGTCTCATAAATGTTTTTTTTAAGAAGGGCCAGAGGGTTGTCATTTAGAGGTAGAGCAGGATTAGTCACTTTAGGATCATTCTTCTCATTAAATGAGCCTAAAACATCCCTAGTTTCCTTGTCTTCCCTTTTATTAATATTTTCCTTTGTCCAAAGGTTTCTTCACTCTCCACTCCTTCCTATTCTCTTTGTTAATACTGGGTTTTGCCTCTTTTCATTTCTTCATAGGGCAGTTTCTTTCCTAGTGACCAGCTCTCTTTCATTTAAAACAAGTAAAGGGATAGGATTCATATTCCATCAGTTTCTTCCATTTCCCCATCCTTGACCTAATATCAATGGAAAAGGGAATATCATACGATTCACTAATATTAATACATAATCTGGAAAAAACAAAACTAGTTTTATAGGTCGTTGTCAGATCTACAGTCACCAGTTCTCCTATAATGCTCATTTTTTCCTTAAACACTCCTTTACTATATAATTCCAAAGGAATACCTCAAAGTTTCACCCACACTGAGGTAGATTCCACAAAAGAATCATTCAGGTCAAGATTATTGCTCCATTTATGTAGAGCCAAGGAAGATTTGTCAAGCATCTAGGGAACCCCATACAAAGATTTCATCATGTCCTCCTTATTAGTAAATGAAAATGATAAAGCCCCTTTAGCCATTACAGAAATATCAACCTTACCTTTCAAGAACCATCTTCTACTAAAACACTTTATTACCACATCAATGTTAGGTCAAGGACAAACAAATTTACCAAACTCAACTTTTGAAGGGTATGATATGTGATTCACCTCTAGTAAGGATGATTTCCCAGATAGAATCTTACCAAAAAGAGATACCCACTGTCACTCCTTAATTTTATCCCCGTTGGACAAGTCAGCACCACATATTTTTCCTTCCAAGGCTAGCCTACCTCCTACCAGATCAGACGACGCAGGGTCAACCCTGTCATCCTGCTCTTTTCCACCTTTGAAAGATTCTTTGTGGGGGTTCCAAGAACTCACCTCCATTTGATGCATTATCTGTCGAAGAGGTCCCCTATGTTCTAGCAGCCTGACCCTTCGAAGCAAGAGGGGTGTCATTTCCTCCCCGGTTCACCTTCCCTCCTTTGCAGTAATCATAAAATGTTTGAATATTCAAGAAAGATGAAAATGTTGAGACAAAGAAAAGTATTTGTGAAGCCAAGAGAAACTAATTTAAATAAACTATTGATGATCAAGGGGTGTTTAGAGCCAGTTTAAAATAGGTCATTCTCTCACCGCAATATTGGAGAGCATATTAAAGTAAGAGATGAAGACATTGTAAAAGTACAATGTATAGAGTCATTCAAAAATAGAAAGGTTGTAGAAATATTTGTGGAAGATTTTGAAAAAAGTGAGGTCACAAAAATAATAAGGTCCACGTGTTTGAAAGAAGAATGTGGCTAAAGTACATAAGTATGAAGAGTGAGAAAGAAAAATATGATGAAGAATATGATGATGTACAAAATAAACATATGATGAAAATTAATGCAGAATGTGATGGTGAGAAAGAGGATAATGAAGATGGATGAGAAAAAGAAGAAAAAAAAGATTCAAAAAATAATTAAGAAGATGGGTTTGATAGTAAACAAGATGATGAATGTAAGAAAAAAATATGATTATACTACTACTGATGGTGGAGGAAATACATAAAATGCACAAATAGATATAGAAGATGCTATTGTAAAGGATGATAAAAATGAATTAGAGATAAATTTAAAGAAGTCAAGAAGTTCAAAGAAGAAGAAGTCAAGAAGTTCAAAGAAGTAGAAGTATTATCTAAATCTATGTGATGAAGTTTAGAATCTGCACAAGCAAGACCAATAATAGCCTTGGTTTTATTATCTCTATTGTTCCACTCTAATAGTTTATTTGCATTTGTAGGTGGTCTTTCCTTGATTCTTACTATGCCCCATAAGTTTGTATTCATCAATTGCATTTTTATTTGTATTCTCCATGTATGAAAATTGAACCTAGACTATTTTTCTAATTGAGCTTCCATTACACTTGCAAAGAAAAAATATACACACCTAAATAATCAAATAGGGGTTTGCAGTTGAAATTTTTTTTGGCTAGATGACATAAGTAGGACACAATCATAGTACTTAATGTATTGAGCATAAAATTTAATGGTTGTTCAAAAGAAGAGCCTTTGGATCCACATTATGATGACCTCGATTGATCCACATTCATAACTTGAAGACAAGTTTCATATAGCTTCCTCAGACTATGACTCAGGAGTCTCAGAAACATGACATCAATGAGGTTTTTGAAGTCAAGAAAGATTTGAATGAGATGGCAAAACTGTCATGACAAAATGGTCATCAACAAACTTGTTAGAAAATGCCATTTGGCACCCAACTTGTCTTCATCTTTTTATGGGTGCACTAAATTCAATGATTAGCTCCACATCGACTTAGCCACGTGCGCATGTGCCCTCCGCCAAAAGTTGTTGTGCCTCTGGAAAGTGAATAAGTTAACGCTAACATATAAAATCACAAATGTAGCATTGTGCATCATCAATGTGGGATATGTCTTCTATGCTATTTTCATATATATATATATGACTTCTTTACTTGAACTTTTGTTGATGTTCCTACTTTTGTGACATTGAACCTGATCCAAAAATAACTAGTTTTTCCTTTCCAATGTCCATGGTCAATTTTTGGCCTCAGTCCTATGTTTTGAAGATAGTATTATTGTCTATTTTTTGATGTTTTTGACTAATAATTCACCCACAAAATTATTCTTATACTGTAGATTTTTTTTTTAGTCGCCAATATATCTTTTTGTAGTTTTGAAAAAAAAACACAATTTGGATTTTTCACATAGTTTTAGGGAACCTAAATGATTCGCCAATTCATATTATTATTATTTTGCTGTAAACTAAAAATTTTCACCAATAAAATTACTATTTTCCTTAGTAGTTTTGCAAATTTTTACACTTTTTTTGAAGGGGGGGTTTCTTACAGATTACTCTAATGTAAACAGTTATCAAAAATGAATTTCAAAACATTCATCACTATGTGCACTAGATAAATAAAGGTTCTCAGTGCATAGAATTCCTTTATAAATTAATATAAATCCTTAAGGATATAGAGTAAACATAAAATTGCAAAAAATCATGTTTTATTACTTTCTTTTAGTTGCAGTCTCTACACCTAGGAACCTTGTGTTGTGCAATGGTTAGATTCAGACCTATAAACCTTCTTTCCAACTATCCCAACCAATTTTGATCGATTTTCTTACTTGTTAAATACTAAAAACTCCTTAAAACTAAATTTCCTTTAAACTCCTAATTAGTCGTTTGTTTTTAAATATTTGAATTTTCAAATTGAACAAAATAGCTTAATTCCTCTTTAAATCCAAAAGTATTGTCCTCCAAGGACTTTAAAGGATTTCTTAAACATTGCTAATAATTTCTCGAGTCCCTAGACATCAAGTCTGTATTAAATCTATGATTTTAGTCCTAAGGTCCCAATTAGGACCTTTATGACCTATTATAATTTCTTCATATTTATTGCCACCAAATGCCATAATGTGCTTCAATATATTATAGTTGATCATATTTGTAGATTCAAAATCTTCATGCCTCCTCGATGACTCCTTGGTGACTCCATGTGGTTTTTTTTCTTCCTAGGTGTCCCTGCACCATACTCCCCAACAACGAAACAATTCTTGTCCGAAGAATGATTCATCTTCTTCCATGGATCATTATGATCCTTTCTTGGGTCCATCCTTTGTATAGAGATCAAATAATCTCCTAAATTCACCTTCGTCCTTCCCTTCCAACCTGTATTCACATCATAATTTTTTTTAGTACTAAAACATGTGTTTATATGTCCTCTCCTAAGGGAGTTTTGTTTGTATTATTGCTTGTATTGGGACTGTATTCATATCCCCATCTTCCTCATATATTGTCTTGACAACTTCTGCATTCCTTCACCCTTCACCTTCTTAAAAATAAGACAACTAATGGTCCCTACTTGCACACATTGCAAGTCCCAAAGCCCTACATCATTAGGAATCTCCTTCCTCTTAGACTGATACAATTCAGTATCCAATTTCCAACTAGTATCATGCTTTCTTTGACCCTGCATATTCTCAGAAATCTGACCCTTAAAATGTACATTATGATGATTTCCCTATTCCAACAAACCAAAGGGTGCAACTTATACCTCTCATTACCCTTATGCACAATGTAAATGTTTCAATAACCATCATGAATGGTTCTCCTAGAACATTTTCATGTTCTTCCTAAGACTATATGTCCACAACTCATAGGAATAACATCACAAAGAACTTTGTCTTGATATGCACCAATAGAAAAATTCATGTAGGCCTTCTGACTAACCTATACATGCTAATTTTGGGATTAGGATGGTCAAATGGTATAATTCCTAACTTTAATATCATATTAGATGATACAATATTTCTATGTGATCCATATTCTACAATCATTTTACATAACTTTCCCTTGCATAAACAATTAGTTCTGAAAATGTTTACCTTTGGTTCTTGTAGTTGCTCACCATGCCTTATCATCAAGAATTCACCATAAAGTTATAGGTTTTCTAAAAGTGTTTTTGGTTCCTTATTCTTCTCATCTTCTTGTATGAGATGCACCCTCCTATCTCTATGTTGATCTAATTCATTCTACTTAGGACACCTAAATGACTAACGCCCCACTTTATTGAAATAAAAAATACTTACCATTGAAGATACCACTTCCTCTTCCTCCTCCAAATTTTCCACCTCTATAACGTCCTCTTTCATCTGATGTGGATCCTTGCCCTTGTATTTGTAATTTATTTTTTGAGAATATGAGTTTCTCCTTCCACCTCTTCCCCTCATGGCTCCACCTCCTCTATTATTTTGTGTTTCATTATTCCTCTTTAACTTTTTCCCTTCTCTAACTGCAATTTGGAAATATTATCCAAGGGTTCTTGGGATATTTAACCCTATCTCATCATTTATGTTACATATCTTAGGCCATTTATGTATCTAACCACCTTCTCATCTTCATCTTCTTCTCCTCCCCTAATGCTTAGGGTGTGAAATTTCTCAGTCTAGGACATAATATCCATGTCACTTTGCTTCAAATTTTCCTCCTCATCTTTATTTGGATTGCAAAATCTAATTGTAAAAATTGACTCTTCATCATTGTATTCATCCTCTCCCAATTTGGGATTTTGATCAATCCCCCTACTAACCTTTCATTTTTAATCTTGCTCCACCATGTAAGGGTTGTTCTCCTTAATCTTTCTTTATCCAGCTTCAGCTTTCTATCCTCTTCTATATCCTCAAGATCAAAATAGTTTTCTAGTGCTTCTATCCATCCAAGCGCCTCTTCTGTATCCATCTTCCCTTGGTGGATTAGAAAATATACATTTGTCCTACCACTAGTGCCCTGCACTAATTTTATCAACCAAATTAATATCCTCTCCTTAGGATCATTTTCTTCCCTATGACCCCTATCTGCTTGTCCTATATTTCATTCTTCATCTCCTTCATTTTTTCTTCATGAACCTCTTCTCTCCTAGGTTCTCTCCACTCCTTTTCCAATGCTTCTATCCTCTCTAAGAATTAAAGTCTTTCTCTTCTCATCTATATTTCTTCTCTTTCCCTTGTTTCTTCTAATTCCCTCTTCTCTCTTTCATTTTCTTCAAGTGTTGCCCTCAATTCCTTGATTTCTCTATCCATTTGGTTCTTTGATACCATGTTTCAAACTTGTTTCTTCTCCTTCTTCAAGGATTTACTTAGTGATGATATGATACCACCTAATGCATAGGATTGGTGTCTGTAAAGTCTTTAATAGAAAAAATGGGTCAATTTTTACAGGTTTAGGCACTTGTCTTACTAGCCCCAGAGCCACCAAAAGCTTCTAAAGGAGCAAACACCTCCCTAATGACCAAATTTGATTTTTTAGGTCTATTTATATGGAATTCAAGTGGATTCAATTGGTTTCAATGTTTATAACAACACCTCTAACTCTGAATGTCCTTAGTTAGGCCTAAAACCCCCTTTTAACCCTCCAGTGAACAAAATGAACTCTTTACTCCAAACTTCACCAAAGAACCTTGAAAAAGTTACCATTTCAAACACCCTTTATCCTCTTGCAAAACAACCTAAAAAATTATATGGTGTTTTTTTGGGCCAACTGATAAAACCTCTGACTGTACCCTGTCAACAAGCCTAAAATGTGGTAATTTAACAAAGAAACTATATGATATTAACCCATGACCTCAATACTTTCAATGGTCTTCAAAAATGACTCAAAATAAATTAAAATTAAACCAATTAGATGCTATGGTCTCTGCAAACCCAAAAGCCCAATTTGCCTCTCTAAAACCCTCAAATCTAGGGCTTCTCCAATGTCACTTCTCCCAATGCTATTCCACCCAATCAGTGATGGATTTTCCTTTAATTTAGTGTGTCTAGAAACTTCATCCAAGAAAACACCCTCCTTATTCAACTATATTTTCTATTGATATACACATCCAAGCAATTTCACTCAATTTGCATATCTTGTAATAGTGATCACCCAATCTCTTCCACTTTATCTGCATATTTAGTGTTAGATTTTTTATGTAAAAGTTAAAGAAGTGTCATTTTATCATAATTAAATCATTATAATTCATGGAATGACCCCCATCTATTATAAATCACCAACTATTCTAAGAAAATGTTGAAAAATAGTGACTATCAGCACAAAAGTATGTAAACAGTAACCAAACATAAATTTTAGAACATTCACCAATGTGTACACTAGATAAATAAATTTTCTCAATGCATATAATTAATTTATCAATGAATATAAAGCCTTAAGGATATAGAGTAAACATCAAATTACATAAAACTGTGTTTTCTTTCTTTCTTTTAGTTGTAGTATACACCCAGGCACTATGTGTCGTACAATGGTCAGATTCAAATTATAAACCTTATTTCCAACTATCCCAACCAATTTTTATCTCTTTCCTTGTTAAATACTAAAACCTCCTTAAAAATAAATTCCCTCCAAACTCCTAATTAGTCACTTTTTTTTAATATTTGAGTTTTCAAATTGAACAAAATGGCTTAATTCCTCTTTAAATTCAAAACTACTATCCTCCAAGGACTTTAAAGGGTTTATTAAAAATTCCTAATACTTCTAGACTCACTAAACATAAAGTCACCATTACATCCATGATTTTAGTCCTAAGATCCTTATCAGGACCTTTAGGACAGGTTATTACATTTTCTTCACATTATTGCCCCCAAACGCCATAATGGGCTTCAATACATTATAGTTGATCATATTTGTCTTCAAATTATTCATTCCTTTTTCATGACTTATTGGTCACTACACATGGTTGTTTTTCCTCCTAGTTGCCCCTGCACCAGAAATCAAAACAAGAAAATCATCGAGTGTGATCCTTTTTCTTTCTCTCTTCATCCTGATGATGGATCATGGAGTTTGATTCAAAATTTTGATGAAAAAAATACTCACACAATCAAATCCAAAATTGACACTCAAATATTTCCTCTTTTGATTACTAGATAGATAGGTTCAAACTCTATAAATTGTGGTGAACCTCTCTCATAGCATATCCTCTTTTGATTATGGTGTTAGATTTCATGCACTATAACTTGTGATTTGGTGCATTTAGATATCTAGATCTGCTTCGTATGCATTTACATCATATTGTGAATTTTTTGCATGATCTCCTTTCTATTGTATGTAGAGGTTCGTATCTTTGTATCTATATCGACATAACATGATTTTCACTTTCATAATCAAATCTACTTATCTAGGTTTTACATTACATCTTTGCATTTGATAGTTAAATGTGGTTTTCATAAAAGACTCTTTTTTGTGGTATTGTATATTTATTTCAAATCTTATAATTGATTTGCATCTCTATTTTCTTTCATTCCCTAGTGCATGAATTTTGTCACTTTGTAGGAATCTTGATGAGACCAACATGCATCTTAATGACATTAACCTTATCGTGGAGAATAACTCTTCTCATTATTCTCATGATGAAGATGAATTTTTAAGGGTTACTCCCATCCAGTTCAAAAAACTTCCCATGACTTTGATATATTTGAACATTGGCTAGGTAAAGAAAAATCTAATCATAAGGTTATTTCCATTGTAGAAGGCTTCAGGAAGCTAATTCATAATTATTAACATGGTAATAATATCTTGTGTAGCATATCTCATCTCATTGATACCAATGTCAAGCCTATTAGGGGTTGTGCTCAAGGTTTAGGCCCCATTCCATCTACTACAAGTGTTTTAAGCCTCTATGCCTATATCTACTTATATTCTTAGTGTGTCCACCTATGCTTCACCTATCATAAAAACTTCAATTCAAAGTTCCAATCCTACTCTTGTGAGAATTCCTAATCCTATTATTCTATCTATCTCTTCAAGTGTGCCATGTGCTTCACTACATTCATCCATGCCCACTTACCATGGCATTCCATTTTCATATTCCACCATTCCTTCAATTTCCAATAATGTTCCTAACATTTCCAACATCTCTCCTATTATTTCTTCTACTAAATCTAAGATTAATAGCTTGGCTCAAATTGTATCTTCCTTACAACAACAAATTGATTCAATGACTCAATCCAAGTTCAACATTCCTACTAGTGACATTTCTAATCCTTTGTCTTCAGATATTATCGGAGTTGTTATCCCACAATATATGGAGATTCCTTGTGAGGCCCTACCCCAAGCCCATCACATCATTTCATTTTATCATTATGATATACCTAGTATTTGATATTATAATTTGATGCATTATGGAGTTATTCTCTTATTGGCAGCGATTTGATTACATTTGGATCTTTCATGAACCACCTTATTTAATGATATTGTTGTATTCATGATGATGATCTTTTTGATACATTATGACTGCATTATGGTTATTGATTTAACTAAATATTTAAATGATGCAATTGATTATATATGTGTTTATGTGGGTTAGTTAAGACAAATAAAATTTGGAATTTAAATAATGATGAGATGTGTAATGTGGAAATATTTAGTGTTTATATCTCCTTCCTTAAGCCAAGAAACCCGAGATCTTTGTCTACAATAGATTTATTCCTTAGAGATAAAATTATGGTAAACAGCAAGTGCCGCATTCTCATTTTTTTTTTAAGTTCATCAAAATAACCAAACAGCTGGATAGAATCTTGAATAATTTTAAGATTAGATTTGACAGCCTCTTTTTTCTTAAAAATGTCTCCAAACATTTCCTTCTTCCACTTCTTAATTTCAAATTTGATTATCCTTAATTTATTAGCTAGTCTAAACATGGCTGACCCATCAATGTTTACATTCCACCACTCTAAGATCCTCTTTTCCAATTCAGGGTGGAGGGTCCACATTTTTTCAAAGGTGAAGGGAAAAATTATTTTACAAGAAAGAGGATCCGCTCAGAAAAAGAAATAGGGAAATGGTCAGAGCCAATTTTAGAGACTGAAGTCAAAGAGAAATTATACTCACTATACCATTGTGGGGAGATCGGAGCTCTATCCAACCTCACTTGGATGCAATATTTTCCAACTCTCCTATTAGACTAGGTGTAGTTAATTCCTTGAAGATCCACATCGGTCAATGCTTGGTAGTGGATAAAATTCTTAAGGTCAAATCTTCTCTCCATCTGAGAACCAGATCCCCCAAAAATTTTTCACTCCATATAACATTTTTTCAAGTCCCCCATAATCATCCAAGCTTCATTACAAAAAAGGATTCTTCGATTAGCTAACTTGCGCTAGATGTTAGCTCTACTACTCTTAGAATTTGAAGCATAAATATTAGTAAGACCCCAATCAAAATTATCTCTAATGTGATGCATGCAAATGGACACAATATTATTATCCTCAAAAAAAAACATCACCCCTAATAATACTTCTATTCCAAAAAATAGTTGTGCCACCTAAAGCCCCATCAAAACTGCTACCACTAGTCCCACTATTTTAAAAAAAGATAGTTTTTTCCACTCTCTCTTTACGCATCTTAGTTTCCTGAACCAAAAGGAATTCTTGATTATGGTCCCTTACTAGATTTCTGAGAATGTCTTGTTTATAGGGCGCATTCAATCCCCTTATTTTCCATGGAATAATCTTCATTTCTTACTGGGAGTAAACACTTCTAGGATGGCCTTTTGTTTTCCATCCACCACATCTTGCTAGCTTTCATTGTCTCTCTTTTTTTTCTTTGAGGGTCTTCCTTTAGAATCATTTTTTCTCAGATCTTATTTTTTACATCTAGTATTGATATTATCCAAACCATTCTAGAATGAAGGATCATCCCCCTTACCTCTTCTATTCTTCTTTTTTCTATTAACTATTTTAAATTCTATCTTTACCTCTTCTAGAGATTTCAGGAAGGGAGATTCTTCTCTTTCATAAAACTCAACCAGAGTTTCAAGAACTATGGAAATATCAATAGTGATGTTCTTGGATTGTATAGAATTGTCTTGGTTAATGCTATCAAAACCATCACTACATTGGCCATCATTACAGAATAGATGGTTTATAGGAATCTCACTCCATGAGTCTGGACAATCCTTGTTGCTATATTTTGGAATGCTTCCATTCCCTTTAATTTCACTATCGTCCTTCCTCTGATCATAGGGGGAAAAGGAACATTACATGTATTATTTGATAGGTCAATCGCATTCATCTAAAAAAAAAAATTGAAGAAGGGCCAGAGGGTTGTCATTCAGAGGCAGAGCAGGATTAGTCCCTTCAGGATCATTTTTCTCATTAAATGAGCCTGAAGGGTTCTTCACTCTCCACTCCTTTCTATTCTCTTTGCTAATACTAGGTTTTATCTCTTTACCTTTCTTCATAGGGCAGTTTCTTGCCTAGTGACCAACTTTCTTTCATTTAAAACAAGTAAAGGGATAGGATTCATATTCCATCAGTTGCTTCCATTTCCCCAGCCTTGACCTAATATCAATGGAAAGGGCAATATCGTACGATTCACTAATATTAATGCACAATCTAGAAAAAACCAACCTAGTTTTAGAGGTCATTGTCAGATCTACAGTCACCAATTCTCTTATAATGCTTATTTTTCCCTTAAACACTCATTCATTATATAATTCCAAAGGAATCCTTGGGAGTTTCAACCACACTGAGGAAGATTCCACAAAAGAATCATTCAGGTCAAGATTAGTGCTCCATTTATGTAGAGCCAAGGAATATTTGTCGAGTATCTAGGGAACCCCATACAAAGATTTCATCATGTCCTCCTTATTAGTAAATGAAAATGATAAAGCCAATTTAGCCATCACATAAATATCAACCTGACCTTTCAGGAACCATCTTCTACGTAAAAACTTTATTACCACATTAATGTTAGGTCGAGGACCAAAAAATTTACCAACAGGAGCCTTCTCCATAGCTACTATAGAACTATCCAGAAGCAAGTCAGGGACAAAAATACCAAACTCACCTTCTGAAGGGTCTGATATGTGATTCACCTCTAGTAAGGATGATTTCCCAGATAGAATCTTACCAAATAGAGATACCCACTGTCACTCCTTATTTTTAGGCCCGCTAGACAAGTCAGCACAACATATTTTTCCTTCCAAGGCTGGCCCACCACCTCCCAAATCGGACAACACAGGGTCAACCCTGTCATCCTTCCCTTTTCCACCTTTCAAGGATTCTTTGGGGTTGGGCGAGAACTCACCTCCATTCGATGCATCATCTATCAAAGAGGTCTCGTGTGTTCCAGCAGCTTGACCCTTCGAAGCAAGAGGGGTGTCACTTCCTCCCTGGTTCACCTTCCCTCCTTCGCAGTAATCATAAAATGTTTGAATATTCAAAAAAGATGAAAATGTTGAGACAAATAAAAGTATTTGTGAAGCCAAGAGAAAATAATTTAAATCAACTATAGATGATCAAGGGGTGTTTGGAGCTAGTTTAAAATGGGTCATTCGCTCACCACAAGATTGGAGAGCATGTTAAAGTAAGAGATGAAAACATTGTAAAAGTACCATGTATAGAGTCATTGAAAAATAGAAAGGTTGTAGAAATATTTGTGGAAGATTTTGAAAAAAGTGAGGTCACAAAAATAATAAGGTGCGTGTGTTTGAAAGAAAAATGTGGCTAAAGTATAGAAGTATGAAGAGTGTGAAAGAAAAATATGATGAAGAATATGATGATGTACAAAAATAAATATAAGATGAAAATTGATGCAGAATGTGATGGTGAGAAAGAGGATAATGAAGATGGATGAGAAAAAGAAGAAGAAAAAAGATTCAAAAAATGATTAAGAAGATGGGTTTGATAGTAAACAAGATGATGAATGTAAGAAAAAAATATGATTATACTACTACTGATGGTGGAGGAAATACATAAAATGCACAAATAGATATAGAAGATGCTATGGTAAAGGATGATAAAAATGAATTAGAGATCAATTTAAAGAAGTCAAGAAGTTCAAAGAAGAAGAAAATCAGTAAAAGGGAGAAACACGTTGAAAAGAAAACTGATAAGTTGAAGGAGAACGAGAATGAGGTGGATGCAAGTTCTAAAACTCTCAAGGAAAGAAAGGAAACTCTCAAAAATGAGGAAAAGTAAATTATGATAGAAAAGAAGAAACTGAATTCAAAGAGGAAATTGAACATAGTAAAAGAGGAGAATGCTTGATTTGATGATTTCATTCAACATAGTAAAGAAGGTTATATACAATATAACATTCATATGGTTGGACCATTACCAACCAATATTTAGTCAGAAAATTACCAACTGAGACAACCACAATGCAATTTCTAATTACACCAACATACCCCCCTTATTACATTGATCCTAAAAGCGTCAAATTCAACTTGCCTTAGGCACCCCCCTCCCCCCCCACCCCCCTTAAGGCTTACATAAAAAAACAAGTTGATTACATAATATCAATACATATGTTGAGAAAATATTCTTCTGAAATAGAAGATCCTAAATCATGTAAGGCTCCATCAAGATGTCTCTTGACCCTTTAAAACGTGTAGCTCCAAGATGTGTTGTTAAGTTCTCAATCCTGAACTCTCATCTCACGGAGTCCTGAATTATTCAGCAATAATCCCTAACAGATGTGACAAATCTCTATAATTGTTTAGTGACTGTGAAAGGGTATAATTCTCAATCATATACTCTAAGGCTTTCTTGACAATAATCCATATTGATCACAATACTAAGTCACAAACCTATATCCAAAATGACTCTTCACAATACATGCATTCTTCAAAAAAATTAGCATTAGAAAGGAAAATTGAAGAATGAAAGAAAAGCCAAACAAATTTATCATACAAGCATCATCTCAAAGTGAGAAGCTAACTTGAGATGATGGGAATTCATGCATCCTCTGATGCCACCAACCTCCATAACTGAAATTTCAAAGCAAAAAATTGTGATTAATAGGAGACTGAGAATCATTAACGACCTATCCACCATCTGATTATTCTCATCTTTAATGCATGCAACATTGCCTTCTTCTTCAGATTGTTCTTTCAGTTTTCCCTTAAGAACATCACTAGCTCTAGTTCTACGTACCCATGTTATATGCCCCTTTTTATTACATTATAAACATTTGTTGTCTCTTCTATTTTTAGTTGACCATTTTTTAGTACTTCGTGAACATAATGCCTTACCTATTTGATGATCTTCTTCTATGACTTCCTTTGTCCTCTTTTCTACTTCTAGAAGTTCTGAAATCATATCCTCTAGAGTCTATGAACTCATTTGACAAAGTGTAAAGACAACATTACTATATTTGGAAGATAAGCTATTTAGTAGGATGGCCTTAGCATCATCATCAAAAGGATTCTTAACATGTGCAAGTTTCCTAATAAGAGACCTTAAATTTCTTATATGGTTTGACATTGTGATTCCATTTTCCATTTTGAATTTAAACAATTGAATTTTTAGAGAAAACTTTGCATTGACATCTTTTTCTCAAAAAAACATGTTTAGATTATCCCAAATGTTTGTAGAAGTATTATCTAAATCTATGTGATGAAGTTTAGAATCTGCACAAGCAAGACCAATAATAGCCTTAGTTTTATCATCTCTATTGTTCCACTCTAATAGTTTATTTTAATTTGTAGGTGGTCTTTCCTCGCTGCTTACTATGCCCCTAGAGTATTTTTCTAATTGAGTTTCCATTATACTTGCAAAGAAAAAATATAAACACGTAAATAATCAAATAGGGGTTTCCAGTTGAAAACATTTTTGGCTAGATGACATAAGTAGGACACAATCATAGTACTTTATGTATTGAGCATAAAATTGCATGGTTGTTCAAAAGAAGAGCCTTTGGATCCACATTATGATGACCTTGACTGATCCACATTCATAACTTGAAGACAAGTTTCATATAGCTTCCTTAGACTATGACTCAGGAGTCTCAGAAACACGACATCATTTTACGCTATTTTTCCCAAGATTATGTCATCATCTATGTTTTATAGAGAATGATCTGTGATACTCTTCACTCAGAGGCTTAGACTCTTCAAATCACAACCTATGGCTTCTTCAACGTTGGGTTTGGAATGGTCTTTTCAGAGGCATAGGCCACTCACACTTTGAGGGTATAAAAACAATGGTTACAAGCACTTCACACCCACAAAGGTCACATATTCAACAAAAGGAGCAATGATTCTTTTACATCCATTGCTTGTGATCTACGTCTAGTTCCATTGATCTTCTCACCAACGCTCAATGCCATTACGCATCATATTTGCTTTGATACCAAATACAAGAGGAAAATACTTGATTTGATGATTTCATTCAACATAGTGAAGAAGGCTATATGCAATACAATGTTTATATGGTTTGACTGTTACCAACCGATATTTAGTTAGATAGTTACCAACTGAGACAACCACAATGTAATTACTAATTACGCTAACAAAATTGATAAGTTGAAGGAGAATGAGAAAGAGGTAGATACAAGGTCTTAAACTCTCAAGGAAAGAAAGAAAACTCTCAAAAATTAGGAAAGGGAAATTATGATAGAAAAGAAGAAACTAAATTTAAAGAGGAAATAGAAAATTATAGAACTTAAAAGAAGAAAATAGAAAAATAAGTCGAAGAGTTAAGATTTAAAAAAAAAGGATAAATTTGAAAAAGAGTGGGAGTTTCTTGATTAGAAAAGAAAGTAAACCAACTAAAGGAAAAAAGGGGCAAAAGCAATCAAGAGAAGAATATGAGAATTATGAAAGGAAGAAAGTTAAATAAAAAGAAAGAAAAAAGATGAAGAATGGAGAAAAGAGACGAGTATGAAAAGTCAGATGCATAAGTGACAGAATCGAAGAGTTTGTAAAGGAATAGAAAAGAATTGCAGGATCTAAAAAGAAAGAGAAGTCAAGCTTAAAAGAGAAGGCAGCTGACTTGAGAGGGAGATTAGCTGATTTAACAACTCGTGGGGAGGCTTTTTTCAAACAAGAAGTTATCATTAAGAAAGAGAAAGAGCTACTTTTGTTGCAAGAAAATCTTGCACCTAGAGAATGAGAAGAGATTCAAAGACTAACTGATGAACAAAAAGCTGCACTTGAAGAATGAAAGTCTATGCTTGAAGAAGAAATGAAGCAACAATGCAAGGCAGTGGATGATGAATTTGGAAACAAGCGAAATGCAGAAGATGTTAAGGAGCTTAAAAAAATGAAAAATTAAAAGAGACGGATAAAGAGCTAGATGTAAGATTGAGGTATGTAAAGGAAAGAGAGAAATCTTGCAAGATAAAGGAAAAAGAAATTGAGACTCGGTTGAAATAGCTAGAGATAAAAAGGCATGAAATGAACATTTCAAAGTAAGTTCATGAAGAGTCTAAGGCACTATTGGAAGAAGAGAGACAACAGACTCGCAAAAACCAAAAGGGGGAGAAATTGGAACTTATAGAAAAAGAGATGGATGATTTGCTGATTATACAAATCAAATTGAAAGAGGAGATCAATAATTTTAGACAATGGGAAAAATAACTATTGAAGAAAGATGAGGTGTTGAATGTTGAGAAAGAAAAGTTTGAAAGAGATTTGGAAATTCTTGATGAGAAAACAGAGCAACTCAGGAAGGAATTAGAGAAAATTGATCATGAGAAGAAGAGAGTATCCAGATGGCTGAAAGATGAAGAAGAAAGATTAAAAAAGAAAAAAATCTGCACTAAAGGAATGGATTCAAAATAAGACAAAGGCACTTAATCTTGAAAAAGAAGCTATTGCAGTTAGCATACAACTTGAAAGAGCAAAGTGGCTGGAAAGTATTGGAAGGGAGCAAGCAGATTTCATTCGAAGTGAGTTGGAGAATAATATAGATAAAAGACTTGAGGAGATTGAGGGTTTGGGTGAACCAGTCATGTTCCTACCCTGCAAAGATAGAAGGAGAACCAGTTGTGTTCTAACTTGCAGATACACAGGCTATTACAGCAAATGCTGAACCAGTCGTGTTTATTCATGCTTATCTTAAAGATGGATCACAAATTACTTTTTATGCTCTCTTTAATTCTCATCCTGATGATGGATCACAGAATGCGCGAAATATTGATGCAAAAATATTTACACAATCAAAGCCAGAAGAAAATTTACAGATGATCTCATAGATTGTGGAAATCTACTTGCTCTTAGCATTCATGAAGTGAAAAATCAAATGGGTTAACCATTGACCATCCATATAATATTGGGTTAGTTTACTAATCCAGTTAACTGCACTCGAACTTTCAGTTGACAGTTGAAGCATTTATTGCAAGTTTTGAAATCCCGAAGCTTCCAGATGTTGGCACCCATTTTAACTCTCAACTTAATTTTGGCGTTCAGTTTTGGCACTCAGCTTATTGCTCTATTTTATATATTCAATGTATCTCTTGTAAGATAGTAGTTGAAGTTGTAGCTGTAGCATAAGTTTATGAGGTAATAATAATTTAATGAATACTTTTCTCTCTGCCTCTGTTTAATGATATGAATGTTATTTTTATGCTGAGCTTTTGTAATAGATTTCAAACAATCAGCAATTCTTACTTTGTAAGAATTGAAAACATTTGGTAGCTCTTGACTGAGCTTTTCCAGCACTTAGCTGTCTGCTCAAAAATTAACAACATATGCTTCTCTGTGGGAGTCTGCTCCAGGAAAGAACATACAACATTCATCAAAAAAGTATTTGACAAGGAAATCCGAAAGACTTATGAACAGCGTTGAAATGGACCAACAGCAGCAACAAGCTGGACCGCTACAGCAGCAGCTCATTAATGGTTCAGTTCACAGATCTCCGCTGTCTGATTCAAAAAGCAGAATGAAAGTCCACATTCCAGGCAGTCAGTGTCTTCCACCATAGGTCAGTGAAGGTCCATACAAAAGCGTAGCTTTCTCCTCTGTAGAAAAAGCATAGTATTTATGCTGTTCAAATTCATTGCACACAAAGTGTAGAGACAACTTAGCACAGCATGGACAAGACAAAGGAACACTGAAGGCTCTGATATCAAATTAAGAAATGAAATAGCTAAAACACTATCTGAGTAATGTATTCATTGATAAATTTACATACAGATAAACTTCTAACAGTCTCCTATCGGTTTGGGAAAAACTCTGACAATAAATACAGGTTATTGACAACAAACTGTAATACTAAACAGCTAACTATGATAGCGAACTAAGACTATTTACAAGTGTACAAATTCTGTTCATAATCTTTTCCAACATTTTTCTCTTGCTAATAGATCAAACCTAGTACAACAGTAGCTACATCATATACCATAACATTACAATAGCCTGTCAGATGCAAATATAGAGAGTCATCTTTTACTTTATAATTTTACACCAAAAAAGATAGCCAGTTAAACTCAATGGTTCAGGATTATAGCCATGCATGAACTAGCAGCATGTTTAATATTCACTGTCATCCCACATAATCAATGGCATCCCTGTCATATCATTTTCAAGCATGCGTAGGAATGGGTTGAAGCAAAACTTATGAATGGTATAACGTAGGCTATTTTTTATTAAAAAAAGAGAGATCAATGCAAAATACAGAATACAAATCTTGCATCATGCACGGCTTTTACCATAGATTCAAATTCTTGCACCCAAAAGATTTAAGTTGCGACTCGGGAAATATTCAATGTGTGTTCTCCATCATTTCTAAATCAAACTATGTTGTGTTCGCAGTGAAATACAGTAAACTGGATAATATATCTATGCCCAACCAGCCATAATTAAATAATTCAAACAGTATCGAGTACTAGACAATAATATTTATTTCTGCAAAGCTAATGTCTTTTGCTTCTTGGGAGATTTTATTTCCTTTTCATCCATTATTTTCTGAAGCTTCAGCTATTTTCTTTTCTTCTATCAGGTGCAGAAGTTCCAATGCAGCTTCGTCATTTAACCCTGTAACGCAACCTTCTGAACACTTCTTCGATTGTTCACGGAGTATATCTGCAAATTTGTTGACATCATTATTGAACACCTGTCTCCACTGCCAAAACAAAGAAAGCGTATAAGAAGGGTTGTCTCCAATGAAAACACCATCTGCTATAACTGTTTAACTTAATAGTGGAAATCAGACTGTCTAAAATTTTCTAGAAAGTAGAAATCTTTAAAAAGTTTAAACTAGAGACTACTAGAATGGCGCTCAAGAAAATCATTTATAGATCAAAGGTTGTGTGGTTAATCTTTTCTCAATGTGCAAATGCTTTCAACCAAGTTATAAATTCGTCGCTTTGGCTGATCAAGGTATCACCAGAAAAGGAAACTCTCCAAATAAAGTAATTGCTACAGGTTCAACAAATTCTCCTATTATTTCTACGGTTGATGATGTTCAAGATAGTGCTCTAAAAAGTCATGGTGATAGCAATCAACTTACTTGTGTTAATGAAGAGTATAGTAATGAAATGGAAACATAATGCTTCTAGATAAAAGATAAGGAGCATTGACAGTTATGAACATTGAGAAAGATAGGATGGAAGTGCAATTATGAAAAAGGTGATCATTCACAATCGCTATAGATGCTTGTATAAATAATAACTGGAGGCAAAGTACAAACTAAAGCACTTCATGAGAATATTATCATTTGAGGAAAATCCGAACTTGAGATCTTAGGCCCCTTCCAAAAGAGAAATATATTGGTGGATGCAAATGAATTTACAAAAGAAAATTGAAATATGATTGAATAATAGATCAGTTAAAAGTTAGATTAGTTGTTAAAGATTTTGATTAAAAGGGAGGTGCTGATTATATTTTCTATTTGTAAAATAAATATGGTTAGAATTGTTTTGTTTTTTGAAATTAGTTTTGATGAGAATTAGATGTGAAGAACGTTTATTTGAAGAAAGATTATAAAAATATTAATATTGATCTCCTACCTATCAAAATTATCCTATAATATTTTAGGTTGAAAAAGTCATAATATAGTCTTAAAAAGATATTAAAAATATTGAATGAAAAGATTAACAATTAATAATGATAAGGTTATCCAAATTATACAAGAATGTACTCAAACTGTTAGCTTATTTGTTCTTGTCAATGGCACCCCTAGTGGCTTTTTTAAACCTGAGAAGGGTCTTAGACAGGGAGACCCTCTCTCCCCCTACCTCTTTATTATGGTGGCTGATGTGCTTAGCAGGAATCTATGTATGTTGTCCACTACAAGAATAATAAAAGGCATCAAACCCGCATCTACCCTTCCTCAGGTGGTGTTAGAACAATTTGTGGATGACACTTTCCTCTTTGGGTATTCTTCAATGATTGAGGTCAAACAGTGGAAACAATTCCTTGAAAGTTATGCATGGGCTTTTGGACAGTGTATTAACTATCAAAAGAGTTGATTGTTCTTCTTCAATACCCCCATGGAGTTACAAAATAAGGTGCTTCAAATCCTGGGTTGTCTGGCGGCTTCGCTCCCTTCTACCTACCTTGGCCTCCCCCTTACGGTTAAAGAGGTGTCCCAAGATTTTTGGAATTCCATCCTTGAAAGAACCCGAAGGAAACTTGCTGGTTGGAAGGGGAAGATTTTAAGCAATGCTGGCAAACTTCAGCTCGTGGCCTCCACTCTCCAAGGGATCCCTATTTACTTCCTATCCCTCTTTAAAATCAGAAGCAACATGGCAGAAAAACTTGAAAGGATTTAGAGAATATTTATGTGGACGGGTTCTAAAGAAAAGAAGAGGATATCTCTTGTCAATTGGGACACTGTCTACCTCTCAAAAAGAATGGATGGCCTGGGACTAAGAAGAATTGGTCTAATGAATAAAACCCTTACCACGAAAGTGGCATGGAAGCTCATAGAAGGAAAGGCTGACTGGTGCAAATTAATGGAAGCCAAGCACCTCCAAGAACATCCCTATAGGAGGATGTTCCACAATAACAACCTCCAAACTCTTGATGAACATATGTAAATGTAAGACCCTTCTGTCTAAAAGAGCTTTTTGGAAAATAAAAAATGGGAGATCCATCAGATTTTGGAATGACCACTGGATCGTGAACCAACCTAACCTGGGCTGTAGATTCAAACCTCTTATGGACTATCTGATACCTATCCTGGGTAATAGAGTCTCCAACTACATCACTGGTAGGGACTGGAAGGATATACCTAATCGGTTAAGGGACAGACTGGACCTGCAACACTTGGCCAAGGATCTCATGGAAAACCTAACTAATATCAGAATTTTGTGGCTTGATGACTCTATTATATGGGTCCCCACGCAGGTTGGTACTTTCTCTATTAAATATGCATACAATCTACTTCTGAAGGAGGAGAGTAATTCGGGGGACTGGAAGAAGGTGTGGATCCCTCAGCTCAGGCTGAAAATAATTTTTTTTTCTGGTGGACTCTAATGCATGGTAAGGTCCTAACCTAGGATAATCTTAGAAAGAGGGGCTTCTCCATGGCGAACAGATGTGTCCTATGTAAGAAGGAGGAGGAAACGGTGAACCACATTTTCATCCACTATGATTATGCCACCAGCATTTGGCAAAAGGTTATCAGAAAATTGGGTATCTTATGGGACCTAGGCAGAGAAGTGCATCAATTTAATAACTGGAGATCTCCCTCCAATCACCCCCTGCTCCAACTCCTCTAGTGTATGCTACCCCCTCACATCTACTAGGCCATTTGGAAGGAAAGGAACAACAAAATTTTCAGAGAGGATAGTAACCAATCTGAGACCTGTCTCCATATTGGAACTAAACTCCTGTGTGAGAATGCCAGGATGTCTAAATGGAAGCTTCCCCCCTGTCCTCCTCCTGCCTGGGAGGTGAGAATTGCTGATAGATGGAGCCTCCTAGATGGTTTCTCCAGGTTTGACGATGCTAAAAGGATAGCTAGAAAAGCTACCAGATGGGCCGCCCCTCCCAGAGGATGGACAAAATTAAACTTTGATGGGGCGGCAAATAATTTAGGCCAAGGAGGGGGTGGTGTTCTAAGATATCACAAAGGCACTTGCCTGCTGGCTTATGATGGCCTGATCAATAACTGCACTCTCACCTAGGCGAAAGGAATGGCCCTTCTGTGGGGGATTAAATTCGCAAAACAAATGAACATCAGGCAGCTAGAAATCGAGAGGGATTCCAAAGTGGTTGTTGAGGCCGTCAAAAGTGGTGCTAGTGCGGGGTGGCGGGCTAGAACTATTATTATGGACATCAATGAGCTGCTCAACAACTTCCAATGCATGACTATGGGTCACACGTACAGAGAGGGGAATTTGATTGCTAACTCAATGGCAACAATAGGCTTAAAACAAATTAAACTCAATATTTGGAGGGTAGTTAGTGATTTACCTCTGGTGACTCAGCAACTCATCAGGGGAGAAATGAATATTACTGTTTAAATGTGTCAAGCTATCATATTCATTACGAATCCTTACTAGATCATATGCTAGCATGCTCAGGTAATTTTTGCGATTATGGAAAGGAGAACCCAAATTCCCATAAAGAATCATCATTACCTTTCAAACGTGTGGAGTAAGACCTATCCGAATCAAAGGGCTTACTTGGCTAATAAGGACAACAAGTGTGTCCTTGGTATTATTGCTATTAATGGCACCTAGGGATCCGTTAGATTTGGTTATACGGAGCCTATTTTCTAAAAAAATTCTCAAAGCCAGCATTTTAAGTATAATCTTTCCTCGAAAAGGCTTGGCAAAAACACGTGGTTTTTTATCATTTGCAAAAACGCTTGGCTCTTAGATTTCCAGGATATTTTGGCGTAGGAGGGGTAGAGCTTTGAAATGGGAGGCAACACTCTCTACATTGAGCCTGATAAAATCGATGAGGCTTTCACCTCTGATGCGTTGGTGACTCATTACTGTAAAGAAAGTGACATATGGGGTTTTATGGAGAGAATGAAAGGTGGACATGACAAATGAATCTCCAAATAATTCATCTCATCCTGGAACAATAGGAGTGTGTCAGTTGGGGGCATCCACTTCCAGCTGAATGAAGAGGTCATAGCTAAGGCAATTGGGCTCTCTATGATGGGGAGGAAATACAAAAAAACCAGTCAAACTCCCAACTCTACCAGCCTCAACCATTTTTTCAAGGATGGTGAGCAGCTAGTGAAAAAATAAGGGGGCTTCAACAGGGAGGTGCTGTCGGACTTCTAGCCAAAAATTTGCCTCATTGTGATAAAATATCTCATGATTGAAGGTAAGTTCACTGTGTTTTACTACTACCACTTACCGTTCTTGAATCATATTAGAAACAAGGATTTAATTTCCATACCTTTCTATCTTTTTCACTCCATAGAGAGTAATATCCTTGATATTAAGGACAACCCTAATAAGTCAATACCTATCCTCCATCAGGGCCTCCTTCTTAGCATTTACCATTTTCACAAAGCTATCTGCTCGGTGCCCCAACCTCCCCCCCCCCCCAATTATCCAGGAGATGACCCAGGAGGAGTCCCTAGCCAAAATTGATAATCCCACCCATTCCTCCTCCCAGTCCATCCGTGTATTCTAGGAGCCTGAGCTGGGTGCTAAAGAGGGCAGAACCTAAAAAAAAATGTGTTAAGAACCCTTTCAATAGGAAGGAGGGTCAGGAGGAGTCTTATGTCTCTGAGTCTGTGGAGAGCAAAGATAGGAAGGAAGCTGACAGTACTCCTGAGACTGAATGTAGGCCCAAAAAATAGAGAATGATGGAGAGCCAGGTTAATCTGGAGGTGGACTTAAGTGGCTCAGGTCACCGAAGGTCAAATAGAATTGCCAAGGAATAGTGTAAAACCAGGTTGTTGGAAATGGCCTCTAGAGAGAAATCCTTGTCTGAAAAAGACTCCCACACAACTAAGCCCATGAAAGGTTCCTTGAATGATCATATGAGTCCCCCTAGGACTGGTAACGCTCCTCTGCCCAACCTCCAGCAAACCATGGAAACCCCCAATAACCCTACCCCACCCCTAAGTCCTTCTCATGATCCCCAGGATAAGCCCCCCACCTCTGATTACAATACCGAGGCCCTGGAGGACAAAAACAAATTTAAAGGCACCCTCAAAAGGAGGTTCCCAAATTTGGACAAAGATATTACGAAGATTAAGAAGAATATGCAGGATCTGATGAACCAATGCATGATGACCAACAAATTTTCCCTGAAGTTCATGCACGCTTTGGCTACGATCCTCTGTCATGTGCAGGAAAAGCTAGCGGGCAGCAGGCTGGAAGCAGATGAGGACAACAAGGATATTTTCTTGTTTCTGCAGGAAGAGTGGGCTAGGACCTTGCTGTCTAAACAGCTGGGTGGGAAGAACTAATTTCTGGTGTCCATGTGTTGGTTAATTTTGATTAGGCTTGGCCCTCGGATCCCCTATTTTGTGGTTGGGGTTAATGATAGTTTTTATATCTTTTTGTTCATCCCTGCGTGGCTTATGACTGATACTTTACATACTATTGTTAGTTTTAAGTACTCTGTTTAATCCTTTTGATCAGTACTGTGGTTTATGTTTTTGATAGGGGCAGATTAGACTTTGTGATTATGTTGTTAAAATGGTTCTATTTGCTTTGACTAGTTCCATTAATGTGCTACTAGTCCTTTTTTCCTCGGGCCAGCACCCTCTTACTACTTTATCTATCAAAAACAATTATTTTTACCTTCATGGATTCTAAAAATACAAATTAGAGCCCACTCAATTTGAAAATCATAAGTCTTTCTACATTTTATGTGGATAGTTTAGTCATTACTAAACCTAATATGAAGCATATTAAGTCTTTAAAATTAGATTACATAATACATTTGGTGTAATTAATTTGGAATAATTGAACTATTTTATTGGTTTCTAATTTTGTAGACATTATCATGAACTATTTATTTCATACCAAAAGTATGCAAATGAAAACTTCAGAAAATTTTATAATGAATGATTGGAAACATACATCTACTCAATTTTAACCTACATTCAATATTCCTAAAGGTTATAATTCAAATAAGGTATATGTCTTATCTAACAAAATACTAGATAAATTATTTTATTTGTAATTAATTTGATAATTATATACATTTTCTTTACAATCAATTTGATATCTAGATTTATGTAGGACAATAGAGAAATTCATTGATTGATTCCAAAAAGGATTTTTTAGTGTATCATGGTTCACTAGATAACATCAGCTATGCTACCTCTGCAATTCTAGAATGAAAATAGTTTTAGGATTATTGCCAACTTGTTTGGTCAAAATTGTGCTACCCATAAGATTTCAAAACTTAAGAAGGATAAGATTTTGTTTTTATGTGGAAAAGGATTAGGTGCTCTCCTCTAATATTATCATAGCCTCTAATATTCATTGTTCTTTCTAGAGGTTAGAAAGATATAAAAAGAAAACCTCCTATGAAAAATTCTACAAAGAAGAATCAGACCTGTGTTGCTATGGACCATATTTTAAAATCACCTTAATTCTTGGTGGGGTTCCTATGTGTTGGGGCTCTTAGATTTTTGTTTCACCTTACTATATTGTAGCTATTGTTCTATACTATTGTTGTACTGCTAGTTGTTGTTTTGTTGGGCTGGTTTCTTTATCTTTTTCGATAAAAGGGATCAAGGCCTTTTCAAAATCCCTCTTGACCTTATCATTTAAACAAATATGGGTTGGGGCTTCTTCCCCACTTGTTCTAATAAAAAAACATATATTCACAAAAAATGATAGATGTGAGTGTTTTTTTTAAGGCTCAAAGATTATTTGACTGGATAAAGGTGAACATTAAGGAAACACAATATTACAATATTCCCCTTTTCTTTATACCTCACCTTTATTTTGTATTTTGTTCTAACCAAATTTAAAAGGAAAATGCTAGAGATGGCTAATATTATCTAGGATAAAATTTAGTGGTATGTAATTATAAAAAATAAGTGTCATTTATCTATTAAATAAATAAAGAAAAATTAACTATTAAATTATAAAGGAAAAAATGACAGAGTTGGAGAAAAAGATGGAATACTCCATCCAGATTCTGAAAAGGTGGCAGAAGTGGTTTGTTTTGCTGGTTCTCTTTTTTTATTTTTTTATTTTGTGTGTTGTTAGTGATAATTGGTTTGGGGTGTTTGTCACCCCTTTCTGTATTTGTTGATCCTTTTCAGTGTACTATCAATGCACTTTTTAATATGGCTTTTGATCCATCATATGCTCTTCATCTTCCTACTATAAAATATCTTCTTAAGTCTCTTTGACAGTTTAAATGTTTGATGGAAAGTAAAATGATTTATGTGCTATTGAAATTTTAATTTTTTTAGGCAATGAACCTTCATGGAAGATTTTGAAGTAGTAATAATGACTTTTTTGAAAATGAAGACCTTGTCATATTTTAAAGAAGTCAATTATTTGAATATACAAAAATATATTGTAGAGGCTAGATAGATGTTCAATAGCTTGAGATAGCGCTAATAGATTGGAGGAGCTATACATCATTGAGATTTTGAGACAGGCATGTGAAGATTGGAAGTTCAACATAATATCTTAATGATATTGATGAGCAGTGGGGAGTATCTTTAAGAAATCTTATAGATCTAAGAACTATTTTCAAAGAATAGATTTTGCTTAATATATTTCTTATTATTTTTTTGTCTATGAGTTTAGGTTTGTAACAGTAAGAGGGGGTGTTGGAAAAAATGCTCCAATTGAACATGTGTACATGTATCCAAATTGTTAATGTTAAGTTTAGTTATGATTCAATCAATTCCTAGTTTTTTTTTGTCAAATATCACTACATCATGTGTTCTTCTACTTCGAGAATATCAACTTAAGTCTGTTTGACATTTTGAATGTTTGGTGGAAATTTTAAAGTTGTGTGCTATTTAAATATTTACTTGTGTATGCAATGAAACTTGGGAGAAACTATTTTGTTGGGTGTTTCGAAATGAGGTTGCAGAATAACCATCAAATGATAGTGATGATGAATCGAGACTTCATTGAAGATAAGAATCCATACATAGAGCCTAGATAGATGCTAACAGATAGGAGGAACTATCTCTTGTTGTGGTTGTGAGACATACTTGTAAATATTGTTGTGCAATAATTTAGAGAGATCATTAGAAAATCTGAAAGTTGTGCATCATACCCTTGAGGGTTATTAGAAATATCATGTGCAAATGAAGTCCAATAATTTTGGAAATTTGAATGAGAGCCAACTAACTAGACTAGTAGTTGGGAGCAACATGAAGAAGTCTTACTTGTCTAAGAACTATTTTTGAAGTATAAATTTTGCATAGTTTATTTTCTATTATTTTTGTTGTAAATAAGTTTATTATTGTAGCATTAAGAAGGGGTGTTGGAATAAATCTCCAATCTAGACATGTATAGATGTGTCCAAATTGTTATATTAAGTTTACTGTCAATCAATTTTTAATATATTGTCAAACATCTATAATTAGTTGTCAATCTGATTATTATAAATTTAAAAATTCTATTAAATTTTTTACATATATAATATAAATATATTTTATTAAATAAAACATACAAATACTACAACTGCTCTAATTTTTAATATTTATAACTTCATTACTTAAATAAAATTTACTAAAATAATGCTACAAACTTAAGCATTAATTTTAAATTCCTTTCTCAGCATACCTCTTCTATAAGTCTCATGTCATAATCTGCTTCAAGGTAATTTAAGTTTCTCTCAGCTGGTAGGCGTGTAACTAACATAGCTTTGTCCGAACACCTGCACAGTAATAGTTTTAAAACATAAGTGGCGATTACCCTAACAAAAGTAAACTAAACCATTTGAAAGATAATTTTTATTGTACTAACCTTGCTGCAGCTTCAGGAATGAAATACTGACCTAAATATAAAGCAAAATCAAGAGTTATAAGTATCAATTATGATTACATAACATAGTGCAGCCTTCTCTAATAATTTAGAGCTACTTCTTAGATTAGAAAAACATTTAACCTAATTTTTCATCAATTATTTGATACAAATAGTAACTTGGAAATACGTCACAAATATTTACTCGAATCTTTCTTCAGTTAAATCGTTGGAATCTGTAAAAGGATCAATAGCACATTCACAGCATTTAAAACAACAAATGTCTTCATCCTTGCATTACTTTTCTATGGAACATTTTAATTTTGAAGTAGATAGCAATATGAGAAGCTCTGTGCACTCACCAAGATGTATTTGACGCTTTTCTTTCCTAAGCCTGTCAAGAAATATAGCCCAACTTGATAAGATAGCTATTTACTGACAAAATAATATTATTTGATAAACATATTAATTAAAACTATAAATAGTCTATATTTATTGATTACAGAACGAATTTCACAATGCACACAAAATTATTAAACAGCTTTACAGTCTCATTGAATAACGTAAAGAGGAGTCACAGATTATGAAAACTATGCACAAATGTAGATGTGTTTTGTGATGAATGAATTACTCAAATAGACTATTACAGAAATACTGGATGTTAAAAAAAAAATAGAATACCATATATTGGCTTCATAACGTCCACTTCTCTGATAATCACAGACTCCAATAGCTTGGCCTCTTCTCCGAGGCCTACCTCTGCCTCCTTTGCCATTCCGATTAGTCTTACTTCTAACTCTTTTATTATTGTCATTTATATCAGCCCCCTCGTTAGAGACCCTGGTTTTAGGGTTTTCCAAGCTATTGTCATCGGCAGTTCCATCATGATGGCCTGTGTCTTTGTGAACCTCATCTCTTCTCAAGATTAGAAGCTCTTCATCTTCATATTCATCTTCACCATTCAAATCAAAATAGATTTTATTTTCTTTATGTATTTTTTTATTACAACCTATCCTATTAGAAAACCAAGTATTAATATTATCTATACCTTTATCATCAGCACTTGCACAATGATGGCCTATGTCTTTGTGAGCCTCATCTTTTCTAATCCTGAAAACCAGTTCATCTTCAGATTCAACTTTGTCCTTCAACTCAAAAGACTTGTTTTTCTTATATATCTGTTTATCAGAACCTTTGGGAAAAGAAAACCCAGCATTAGGGTTTTCTATACCAATGTCATCAATACTAGCACCATGATGACCGATGTCTTTGTGAGCCTCATCTTTTCTAATCCCCAGAAACAATTCGTCTTTGTCCTTCAATTCAGAATACTTCTTTTGCTTATATATTTGCTTATCAGAATCTCTCCTGTTATAAAACCCAGCATTAGGGTTTTCTATGCAATTGTTATCAACACTTGCACCATGATGCCCTATGTCTTTTTGATTCTCATTTTTTCTAATCCCAGAAAACAATTCATCTTCAGATTTATCTTTGTCCTTAAATGAAAAAGACTTCTTTTTCTTATAAATTGGTCTATCAAAACCTCTCCAGTTAGAAAACTTAGCATTAGGGTTTTTTATATCATTGTCATCAACACTTGCACCATTATGGCCCATATTTTTGGGAACCTCATCTTTCTTAAACCCGAGAAGAAATTCATCTTCAGATTTATCTTTTTCCTTAAATTCAAAATGCTCACCTCTCCTGTTTGAAATCCTAGCATTAAGGTTTTCTATGCTATTGTCATCAGCACTTGCACCATGATGGCATATGTCTTTGTAAACCTCATGCTTTCTAGAAAACCCAACATTAGGGGTTTCTATGCCATTGCCCTTAGATCTCGCATCATGATGGCTTATGTCTTTGTGAGCCTTATCTTTTCTAATCCCTAGAAATAATTCATCTTTAGATTGACCTTTGTCCTTGAATTTAAAATCCTTTGTTTGCTTAGACATCTGTTTATGAGAGCCTTTCCAATTAGAAAACCTAGCATTAGGGTTTTCTATGCTATTGTTATGAGCACTTGCATCATGATGGCCTATGTCTTTGTGAACATCTTGCTTTCTAGAAAACCCAACATTAGGGTTTTCTATGCTATTGCCCTCAGATCTTGCACCATGATGACTTATGTCTTTGTGAGCCTTATCTTTTCTAATCCCTTGAAATAATTCATCTTTAGATTGGCCTTTGTCCTTCAATTCAAAATCCTTTGTTTGCTTAGACATCTGTTTACTAGATTCTTTCCAATTAGAAAACCTAGCATTAGGGTTTTCTATGCTATTGTTATCAGCACTTGCACCATGATGGCCTATGTCTTTGAAAACATCATCCTTTCTAATCCCCAGAAACAATTCAACATCAGATTCATCTTTGTCCTTCAATTTAAAATACTCCTTCTTTTCCTTACTTATTTGTTTATCAGAACCTCTCCAATTAAAACACGCATTAGGGTTTTCTATACTATTGTCATCAGCACTTGCACCATGATAACCTTGCAAATGATAACCTATGTCTTTCTGAAACTCATTTTTTCTATATCCTAGAAACAATTCTTCAGATTCATCTTTGTCTCTGAATTCAAAACACTTCTTTTGCTTATATAATTGTTTATCAGAACCTCTCCAATTAGGAAACCCAGCAATAGAATTTTCTATTTCAACAGGAAAACCAGAAGGGGCTTCAACTTGAGCATTAGAAAGCCTTATATTATGATTCACCATTTGAGGGCGATAGGAACTGATGTTAGCTTCAACTTGAGGATGACCTGCATGATGGGATTCCTCTTTCCGCGATCCACTACATTTAAATAGCACTGGTTTATGTTTAATCAGTGCGAGAGACGCAATCGCTTCTTTTTCTTCATCCTGTGAAAAATGCATTATAATTAGAATGCTGGTCAAATACCAAAAGGAAAGAATAAATTTTAACTACTTACAGTGAAGGAGACGTCACTATTAGCATTCAAGGGTTTGGATGTATGGCCTATATCGTAATCGTCAGTATCATCGCTAGAATGAGCCATTGTTTTAAAGCCTGTACAATGGAAGCAAACAAGTTAATACTGAGGTATTGACGGAATGGATGTTTCTCTCAGCTGAATCATTCTGCGAGTTCGATAAGAAACCCTCCGACAATAGAAAAAAGTTATAAGCAATAATGGAAATTAGGTTATAAATAAGTGTATGTTACAATGTATTTTCACAATTTATGATAATAAATAATAGAACACTTTTAACATTTTCCATCACATTTTATGATTTTTTATTAAAAATTAAAAAAAATTAAAAAGAGAAATATATATAATACATCTAAAAATATATAAAAAATAAATAACTATAAATGAAAAGATAAACATTAAGATTAAAAAAATAATTTAAGCAAGGAGAAAAATAATATTTTTTGCTTTCGGAGGTAAGGGTTTTGAAAGGACCTAAAATCCTTTACAAAACAGTTTTTAAAAAGGATAAAGTTTAGAAATGCCAACAATTGCACCTTATATGAGCTATTTAAAAAGATAAAGATGAAAAGAGACAAGCCTACCAAAAAGATAAAGAAAATTTATCTTAAGAAGATAATTAGAAATTAATAATACATGTATTAATATCAGTTTTTGTAAAATTTTCTCTAAATAATTAAAAGCTAATCTATGTTTTCAATATAAATATGTAATATACATCAAATCATTCTATTTGAAAAGGGGAAAAAAAATTAGAAAATCATAGATAGATAGATATCATGAAAGCAAACTCAAAAAAAATTGTAAATCTTTGAATCATTTTTTATTTTTTTTGTGTTGTGTAAATAAAGATATCTGAAAAAATAAACATATGCCTTTTTTATATATAAAATATTAGAAAATACAAAATCACTCCATAAAAGTCACATAGACATTAACAAATATAATGATACATTGACAAATGTACTCTATTATAATAATATGTTTATGATAATTTCAAATATAATATAATGAAAATTAAAAAAATAAAGAGAAAAAAACTTAATATTATGATGTAAAAAATAATATAAACAAAGAAAATAAAACTATAATATCAAATTAAATATAAAATCTTAATATTAAACCAAAAACTACAACATAAATATGCAAAACATTATTATAATAAAAAATATATTTTATAAGCATACCTAATAGACTCATCAAGCAAAGATTTATCCGTGGAGTCATGAGCTTTTTATTAGTAATATAAATAAATCTATTTGGTCAAAATTTGTGGTGTTTAATAATCTTTCGATAGGCCACGATGTATGAGTGTAAAACGTTTTTCATGTATTTGTCTTTCTACGGTAGATTATAAATAAAATCTATTTGGTTTCAAATATTTTGGTATTTTATATAGTCTTTCAAATCATATAGATTTAGAATTATACTTAGAATTGTCACAGCATGGCTCATTGCTCTGATGGATATCAGTGCAACAAGGCTTTAAATCGCGCCTTACCTAACAAAAGGCTACTCTTTAAATTTTCAAAAAATGGGTTAGGCCCTACATTTCAGAAGAGCAAAAGTTTGAATCCAAACCTAATCCCCATTTTTCCAACATCCTCCAAAGGCATTCCATATAATCCTCCTCTACCCAAAAAAGCATGGACGGACATTCATTGGAGGATACACAGAAAGAGATTAGCTCTCTTAGGTTCAAACAGAATATCTTTTCAATCTCATTCCAACAAGGGGCTTGCCAACATAGTTCAAAAGATTTGGAACCCAGTCCCGACAGAAGACACTCAAAGAAAAATCATCAAAACTTCTAATCAGCAAGGCTCACTAGGCACGGGGGATGATCCTTCTCGGCAACATATTGCATTCATGCCTCCTTCTCACAGCTTGGAATCATAAAAAATGGACCAGGTACCATCTATTACTTTCTCAGAAGACACCCTCAAACAAAGAAATCTATTTTTTTTACATCAGGGTATTATATGCAAATTCTGGAATATTAAGGTGTCATACAATGAATTTAAGATTTGGGTCTCGAGCAACTGGGAAAATTTCTCCCAGATAGAAACACTAGATAATGAAACAGGATATTTCATGGTACTATTTAAAGACAAAACGGAGAGGGACTTCATATTTAGGCAAAAAGGATGGTTTTTCAAAAACAAAGGTTTACATATGCAACAATGGTCTCCTAATTTTAACAGGGCCAAAAACACCATCAAGTTTGTACCGATGTGGATTAATTTATTGGACCTTCCATTCGAATACAAAACATCAGAAATCATACAGATCATTGGCAATAAGGTAGGCATTTACTTATCTCATCTTTTTGATAAACCCTCGGCCTCTACTTGGATCTGTCTTTTAATGAATGTGGAAAAGGAATTGCCTATCTCCATTAAGTTCATCTCCAAGTACGGGATTTGGATTCAGATGATCTCTTATGCTTCTGATAAAACAATAATAGCAAATCAAGTATCCCCGGCAAAAGATAATTCTTCAGTTCACCAGAGTATTCAGATAATGCCATCATCTAAGCATTTCTCTCATCTTCATCATCAAGATAATTTTTATGAGAATTTGAAAATCTTTCTATGGTTGCTATTCAGCAAAATCAATATGTTCAAAAGAAAAATTGGGGGCCCCCAAACATTTCTTTTGTCCCAACCCCTACATGAAGAAACTGCAATCTCTGATCTAGTTGAATCAAAGACATCTCAGACTACAGGAAGTATCCCCTCAAGACTTTCAGAGAATAGACGAGAGCAAGTATTGCCAAAGGGAAAATACTGGCTAACTATGAAAAGTTTTGAAGAGATTTTTGGTAAATCCAGGGGCTCAGTTAAGCCTTTACTGATCCCCCATCTACAGCCAACATCTTATCTGGCCCCGAAATTTAATTATGACATGGTAGAGCATTACATCTCCTTCTAGTTCAGACAAGTCCAAAAGGAATTGCTAGAAGAAATTGTTGATTAAGTTCTTCATGAAGATCACCCTCTGAGCTCCACAAAGGATTTGGATAGCTTTTCAATAAAATCTACTCTTAGGGTAGAGGATTCTAAAATTCATAATCAAGAATATAATCATTGTCAGGATTCCCTCCTCCCCACAAAGGATCTAGTCAACACCTCAATAGATTCAACTCTTAGGAAGAAGGCTTTCGGAAAGCTAAATCAAGAATATGATAATAATCAAGATCCCCTCAAGATGGAGGATGATATTTTAAAAATAAGGCTTTGTGATCTCAGGGAGTCCGCAAAGGCTAAAAATTGTTCTCCTTCCCCATCCCCTTCTCTAAAAGCATCAGAGGACCATAAACTTTCTCTCAACTCGGGTTGCAAGAACTCTTCAAGGATCAGAAATAAAGGGAAAAAGGATTCAAATATAGATCCATTGCTAGAGTTACCATACTCATTAGCTAAAAACAAAATGAAAGGAGGCTTAATTTCCCTCAAACCTTTGAAGCAGAAAATCATCCATAAAAATTCCTCCTCAGTGCAAGATGAGGTCTTTAGATGCATAGAAGAACCTATCTCATCTAGACTCCAAGTTGTCTATGATCTTATTGGATGTGCACTAGATGACCAGCATTCAGCTAACTCCTTTTCTTCCATTGTGGTGGAAAAAATGCTTGAAGATGAATACATAGAAGATGAAGAAAGATTGATGGACATAGATTTTCCAGAGGATACCTCAGAGATCAATTTTAGTTCTTTGGAGTCGACAGGGATCAAAACTAAGGAGTCTTGTACTAAAAAGACTTCAGAACATCCCAATTTCTCATTAGGCTTAATGAAAATTGATCACAAAGTTGCTCTAGACTGTGGTTCAGTGAAAAAGAAAGGCAGGGGCAGGAAATCGACAGCCACTCTAAGAGATGAAATTGGGGAAGAACATGATCAAGCCAAAATCACAACATATCTGAATGTAGGGAAGGGGAAGTTCCTTCCCAAGTCTCAATGAGACTCTTATCCTGGAATGTTAGGGGCCTAAATGCCCCTAACAAATAGTGGTTGGCTAAACATTGTATATGGTCATCCAAAGCAGATATCATTTTTCTTCAAGAAACTAAAATGAATAAGGATTAGTTTGCCTCTTTTCTCCTGACCTTAGGTGATTGGAAAGCCTTAGCGGTTGAAGCAACAGGTTCTTCAGGAGGAATGGCAATTTTATGGAATCCAAGATCTTCTCTTTATTCTCATATTTCGGACTCTATGAACTAGATGGGTGGTAAAATTCTTAGTACACAATCAAATCTAAGTATATTTGTAATCAAAATTTATGGACCCATTTCCAAAAAAAGGAAAATGGAGATTTGGGTGGAAATTAGCAATTGGTTTCTTTTATGGCCTGTAGGGAATTTTATTGTGGGTGGAGACTTCAATGCTATCATACATGCATCAGAAAAATAGGGTGGATCTCAAAGACCTTCTCAATCTCAAGCAGATTTTCAGGACTGGCTTCAAAGAGATGATCTCATGGAAATTGATTTAGATAATGGAGCTTTTACATGGTCCAACAGAAGAATGGGTTTTGATAATATTTCAAAAAATTTGGATAGGTTCCTCTTTAAAGGAGATATCACCTCCTTTCCTTTTGATTTAAAAGCTTCTATTTTTCCCTCTCCAGGCTTTGATCACTTTCCCATTTCTCTAGACATTATTGAAGAGGACAAACCCCACAAATGCTCTTTCAAATTTGAGAACATGTGGCTCAAAGAAGATAATTTCACAGATATGATCAAAGATTGGTGGTCAGAGGTTAAGGTTGAAGGTTCCAAACTTTTCTATTTTGTAACAAAACTTAAATTCATCAAGCAAAATCTTCTAATTTGGAACAGAACCCACTTCAAGAATATCTTTTCATCCAAGGAAGATATTGAACTAAAGTTTTCAGACTTAAATAATAGTATTATGCAAAATGGGATGAATCAAGAATTATACATGGCAGAGAAAGATTTACTCAAGGATTTGGAAGATGTTCTCAGCAAAGAGGAAATTTTTGGAAACAGAAATCAAGGGAAAATTGGTTAGCAGTAGGAGATAAAAACACCAAATTCTTCCACTCCAGCACTAAGTGTCATAGAAACACAAACAGGATCCTTCAAATTGCCAACTCTGAGAGATCCATCTTGTCAGATCAAAAAGAGATTCAGAAGGAAATTGTCTTATTTTTCTCAAAACTGTTGAATAATTCAGATAGCTCCCCTCTTAAATGTCAGCAAGAGTTACTATGCAACATTCCTAAAATCTTATTGGATGTTGATAACCAAAATCTAATGAAAGCATTGTCAGAGGAAGAAATCTTGCAAACTTTATCAAAAATGGCCCCAGATAAAGCCCCAGGCCCAAATGGTTTTCCTCATTTTTTCTTACATTGTTGGAATGTGTTTGGGAAGGAATTTATAGTGGCCTTGGAAGCAGCCAGATCTTTAGGTAGATTCCTAACTGAAATCAATAACACTTTTATTGCTCTCATTCCTAAAAAAGAAAATGCTAACTCTTTAGATGAATTCAGACCCATTGCATTATGTAACACCATTTATAAGGTCTTATCAAAATCTCTTGCAAATAGATTAAAGTTAATCTAAAGAAAAATTATTGGAGAAGAGCAAACCGGGTTTGTTCCAGGTAGATCTATATTTGATGGTATCATTATTGCACAAGAGACTATTCATTCTATACAACATTCCAAAAAATCTAGTATGATCATTAAGTTGGATATTAAGAAAGCCTATGACAAAGTTAATTGGAGATTCTTATCTAAATGTATGGAAGGTTTCAGTTTTTCTAAGGCTTGGATAAATCTGATCTTTCACTGTATATCTTCTCCAAAATACTCCATCTTGATAAATGGTTCCCCTAAGGTTTTTTTGGAGGTTCAAATGGTATCAGACAAGGAGATCCCCTATCCCCCTTTCTATATATCATCATGGCAAAAGCTTTGGGCCGCAGCATTGTTAATCTTCAACTTCAAGGTGGTATTAAAGGGATTGTAGTCACTTCTTTAGTTTGTCCGGTCACTCACCAGCAGTTTGCAGATGATACTCTTCTTTTTGGTTATGGTTCTATCAGGGAAGCCAGTCAATTCAAGGAAATTTTGCATAAATATGCTCTAGCTTCAGGTCAGGTAGTAAACAAAGACAAATCAGTCATCTTTTTCTTTCACACAAAAATGAGAGTGCAACTAAAAATTGAGTCCTTATTGACATTTAAAGTAGCATTTCTTCCTTGCTCATATATGGGGATTCCCATAGATAAAAACCTTAGAACAACAGGAGTTTGGAAACCAATCAATGAAAGGATGGTTCGAAAAATGGTCAGTTGGAAAACCAAATGGTTATCATGGGTAGGCAGGATTGTCATGATTAAAGCTACACTGTTAGTGATACCTATTTACCTTTTTTCTTGCCTCTCTTTGTCCTCAGTTGGTTATATGGATATAGTTAAGAAGCTTAGGGATTTCTTCTAGCAAGGATGTGATCAGATTAGGAAATTCAAGCTCATTTCTTGGGAGAACATTTGTAAACCTACATCAGCTAGAGGTGCGTGAATCAAAAACCAAATGTGGCAGAATCTAGCTTTGGGAGTGAAATTCTATTGGAAATTGATAAAAAATCAAGATTATAAGTGGGTTAGAATTCTCAAAGGAAAATATCTGGGCTCGGGAGTGGGTCATGAGGTATTTCGCTTCAAAAATTTTCCTAGAGGATCAAGGATTTGGAATTTTATCTCAAAGTCCAAACACATTGTGGACTTGAATCTCTCTTGGAATGTCAGAAATGGTAACTCAGCCAGATTCTGGGAGGACTCTTGGGGAGAGTACCCAATCATGCAATCTATTCCAAGTCTTAATCAGATTATTCAGCTCTGCCAATTGGCTTGGGGCCCTTTACTCAAAGATTACATTCTCCCATCTCCCTCTTCTGATGTGGATGGTTCTTGGTAGTGTAAGGACTTTTCAAGTGTGGGGGCAGATATCCAAGAATCAAATCTCTTAAAAGAAAGTTTGAAAAATAGATCTTTTCTTCTCAAAAATGGGAGTGATGAGATTATATGGAATGGTTCCAAGATTGGCATTTACAAAGTGAAGGAGGGATATAAATTCTTATCAAGTCATCTTTAGAATTGTGTTTCAATTCCGATTCACTTATGTTGGAATAAATTGTGCCTTCCTAAGGCAGGAGTCTTTCTATGGGTAGCATCTCAAGGTCGTATCTTAACAACAGATAGATTTTTTTAAATGGGCTTCTTGGGTCCATCAAGATGCTCTCTCTGTTTAAATCATGAAGAAATATACAATCACTTGTTACTCTCCTATCCCTTTGCCACGAAATGCTGGGACTGGTTATGTTCAAAACTAAATTGGTATTCTACTCACTCCCAAGACATTCAATCTCATCTTCTTGCCTGGCTTTCACTCTTCAAAGAAAGCCTTTGTGGTAATCTTTGGATCATCTCTCCCTCCATTGTAATATGGGAAATATGGAAAGAGAGAAATAGGAGGCTCTTCCAAGAGAAATCTATGGCAATTGAGAATGTATTAAATAAAATTGAAGTGGCAATAGTGGAAATCATGAATTCCTGGATCCAAACCCACACTTCTATTCATAAATCTTACACTAGTTGGGATGATAAGATGATTAAAGGCTGGCATGGTCTCAAAACACCGATTTCCATTGGCAGGGGGTGTAAAGACAATCTTCAACAAAGACTATCGTGTGTTTGGAAAGCCCATTTCCCAGGCTGGTTCAAACTTAACTTTGATGGTGCATCGAAAAGCAATCCAAGACCATCGGGAGCAAGCTGCATCATCCATTCCTCAGAGGGACATATTATTGCTCAATTAGCTATTCCCCTGGATCCCGATACCAACAATGTGGCCAAATTAAAGCTTTTCTTCATAGTTTAGTATTAGCCAAGGAATTAAGATTAAATAAAGTGGAAATTGAGGGAGATTCAATGATTGTGATAAATGCAATCAGAGCAAGGTCAATCACCAATTAGAAATTACAAGCATTCCTTGAAATCATCTTAAATCTGATTTCCAAATTTGAATCGATTACGGCTAATCACATATACCGTGAGGGTAATGTCAAAGCGGATAATTTGGCAAATGCTGCGGCAGGAGGTATACAAATCAAAACTATCTCTCCTGAAATAAGGCACTTCTCCAATCAAAATTGAATTGCACACATTCCAGTGCAATGGTTATCTTTTTGGCATTAGCAGTAATCCCAAGAAAGGCAATTTGGTTTTATATTGTTCTGTTTATGCTTCCCAGCTTCTCGCTACAAAGGGGAGGGTCATTTCACCATCTTCTAGGTCACTTTCGATACAAGCCTTGTTATGCAAGTTTTCTGCAAGGGAACTGCAGTGGCATACTTTCTCCTTCCAACATTGTCAGTTTTAGTAGATGGAGGTTAGCTTATCTCTGATGGGATTTTGACATGTTAGCAATTTGAAAAGCTAAGTAGTCATCATTTGCCTTTTTGCCTGAATTTTCATTCTCCAAAGCATATCTGTAGTGTACTTCTTCTTAACTACACTAAGATATTGAAGGTGAAAGAACTTCGTTCTCATTAGAGGTTCAGACATTTACCCTCTCCAAGTATTGATGGCGGTATGGGGATGGAAGAGATGAGTTGGAGATGCTCTTATCTCTGGTGATATCTTTACTGGCTTTGGTGAATGGTATACTTCCCTGTCATAGCACTTGTTTTAAATTGGGTATTTCATCACTGTGGGGAGATGGGTTCTAGATTCTTGCATCCTTTGATTTTACGTTATTCGTATGGTTTTGGCTTTAAAGAATATACCCAGTTGATGGTTTTTTGGAAACTGGATGTTATTAGGGGTTAAGGTATGTTGATCCATATTTACAGCACCCCTTGTTTAGATCTTTTGACTGGTTTCAGGCACTGATTTACTATGTATATCTTAAATTTTTAGCATATAAATATACATACTACTGGCTTCGGCCTTTACTGATCAAAAAAAAAATTATGATTATGATTTTATTATATTTTAGTGTTAGGGTTACTATAATTGAACTTAGAAATCAAATAGATTTAATTATGATGAAGTGCCAATAGAATGGTCTTGATGTGACAATTTTAAAAGATAATGTTTTTTTTTTATTTCTAAATTGATAATATAAACTTGTATCTTTATAATATTTATGTTGTAGTCATAATAACGTATTAATGTCTACAATTGGAGAATCGTGACTTTGATTAGAATATTGTTGCATTTATACTATTATATTAAATGCTTTAGTTGATACATATGTATTGATGGGACAATTTTAAAATATAACTTTTTTAAATAACTCATTATGTAATTGTTCTATATTGTGGTATTAAATAAATAGCTTTAAATGCAATATATTTTCATCATAAATTATTAAATTCAAAAGTTGATTTTATTTATTTTAACAAATAAGTAAAAATTAGAAAAAAATAAATATAAATAAACTTTAGATATAATGGAAACAAATTATGGATAAAATTTAAACAACCAAATCAAATAAAACTAAAGGGATAAGATAAAATTCTTATATGTATTTAATGTATTAGGTTACAAACCTAATTAAATGTTGGCCCTCATATTAGGCAAAGTTAATGAATAACTCTAAACCTAAACCTAATTGAGAACAATATTTATAACAATACCTCTTAGAGAATTTAAGAAAACCCTAAATCTAATTGAGAATAATATTTATAAGATACCCCTATAGAAAAATTAAGACAAACACTAAACCAAATATGTACGGTAAACCAAATTGAACCTAGTACTATAAAAATTACCCTAAACCTAAACCAAACTATATCATAATCTAAGACTTTTTAATTTAATTGAATAATAATTAAGTTTTTCTCTTGCATAATATTAAATAATTATATTTTATGTAAACCCCAAATAAAATTATATTTAATTATTATATAAAAGTAAATAAACACTATACCAATTGAATCTTAAATATAAATCCTAAACCCCAAACTAAAATGAACACAAATCTAGAGCCAAATTGAACCCTCTTTCTAACATCACACCAACTTGAATCCTAACATTAAACTAAATTAAACTCATAAGCTTAATTAAACACTAAACAAAATTTAATAAAATAAATTAAATCAAAATGAATGTCAACCCAAAACCTAATTAAATATTAAACTATATTAAACCCTTATTCTAAATCAAATTATACACTAGCCTTGATAGTAAGCCAAATTGAAGTCTTACTCTAAACAAAACTACTCACTAACACTAAACTAAATTGTTAACCTATTTAACCCTAAACCTAATATTAAGTGAAATTATCACATAACTCTAAACCTAAGTGAGCACTATATTAAATTGGGCCATAACCATATATAAAAATTAGGAAAAACCCTAAACCTAGCTTAAACCTAATAATAAGTCAAATCAAATTCTAACCCTAAGTTCCAAATTGAACCCTTACCCAAACACTAACTAAAATAAAATCTAAACCTAAGACTAAACAAAATCAATATTTAGCCTAAACCTAATTAAAATTAAAGTAAATTAAATCATGTTCCTAAACAAAGAAATATGTTACTATTAATCTAAAGTGAAAACCTAACACTTAATCAAATTGAAGCGTGACCCTAAATAAAATGAATAAAAAACTTTAAATAAATTGAACTCTAGCCTTAAGGTAATAAATTAAACCATATCCTTCAAAAAATTAAATCATGAAACTAAACTTAAATATGTAATAAAACTTGCACTAATCAAATTAAACTCTAACACTAATCTCAACCAAACCATAATATGAACTCCAAACCATGTTACACTCTAATCCCTAAAGTCTAATGCAATGCAAATTGAACAATAAAATAAATAATAAATTTAAACAATAGAAAATGAACTAATATTATTAACTATATGCAAAATTGAATCATAAATAAAATTGAATTATACCCTAATACTAAACTATAATGTTGTTTTCTAAAATAGCATTACATACAATATATAAATTATCAAAAAAATAATTCAAATATAAAATTTAAAAAATAAAAAAATAGATATAAAATTAAATATATTATAATAAAAAATTAATGTTTTGGTTTTCCTTCGAGTGATGATTTGTTTATGGTGGTAGTGCAAGTTTTTAGGAGTGCAAGTGGTCTATGGAGGAGGTTTCCCTCCTCCACATAGCTCTCTCTCTTCCCCCTCCTTTACTTCTTTTTTCTTTGCATTTACTTTCTTATTTTGTTAGTTATTATGGCCACTAAGTCTAATGGCACCATTAAGGTGTCAGACTCCTCTTCCCCCACTTCCCCATCTAGTAATAGTTCGGCCAAGAAATCAGTTGTAGAAGCTGCTAATGCTTCTTCTTCCTTTGTTGCAGATGCCAGGTATTGTTAATATTATTTAGAACAATAAAGAGGGGGTGGGGGGTGAATTAGTTGTTCTCAAGTCCAAATGTACTAATTGAACTTTTAAACACTTCAACAATCTCAAATCTAATCACCAACACAACTCGGTCTCTAAAGTATATATACCAAAAACATATAACATGCAATCCATTGTCCAAAAGTAATTAACTTGCAGAATATAGAAACATTCACTTAAGTATAACACTAGGATTTATAGTGGAAACCAAATTTGGGAAAAACCACTTTGTAACATGTTACTGATATTTTCACTCTTCTGAAGTGAGCTCTGTGAAAAGCCAACCTTGTTAAAGGTTTATGAACACACTACTAGGTGTCACCCTGTTAAAGGATTTAAACACTTTGTCAAAAGTGACCTAGTTAAAGGATTTAAGTACATTCCATTAAAATGCCACCTTGATTAAAGGATTTAAATAATGACTATTAGGTCAACCTTGATTAAAGGATTTAGACTAATACAATGATTAGAAAGTAGCAGTAGTTTTTTATCAGAAAAACATACAACTCACTTTGCAAATAACAAATCCAATTCGCACATATATGTTGATTTACTGACTGAGTTACATTTCCATCTCCATCATTAATCTGCTCGGAATTCACTTCAAGAAATCACAACTCTGATCAACTCCTTCACCTCCAACCTTCTGCTTAGACTTATCAGTCAATAACATCAACAACTTTAGCATACTCTGTAACCTCACATTTAGGTTTTCCTATATACCTCTTTAGTTAGGTAGATCCATCTTTTTCTGCTTAATCTCCTCCGTAGATCTTAGGTTTAGGTCAGATTCATCGAATCCTTCCAACATTTAAGTTCTTCATCCTTCCTTCTAGATACATCTTCAAAATTCTTATTGAATCCATAATAAAGTGATTTACCATGCATTAAATTCTCCATACAATCAATTAATAAAGTCAACACGATTTACATAACCCAAGAGTTCAACTATGTCGGCCAGGAATCTGAATTCTTTCTCCAAATGTAAATTACTAACACTCGGTCAATACTGTGTTCATCTCCTCATTCATCACTGCATAACTCAGTCATCTCTACAAACTATCTTCCTTGGCTAACACTATCTTGCTCACTAATTTCTCGTTGCTCGACATAAACTGATGTTCAGTCAACACTAAATTTACTTGGCATATACTAGCACTCGATTGATACTAACATCACTCAGCTTAAACTAGATTTCTTCACTTTTTCTCGGTTAAGCCAACTTCTTTAGTTTTTCTTCTTACTTAGATAAACAATATATTATCTTGTCAATGTGCCAAATAATCAAGTACTCATTGAAGTATCAAATAACTCAACCTTTCCCTGGGTTCTCTTGTTATCTCCCGTGCCCTAATCCTTTTCATCAATCAATAGATATAGTACTTTCTTAGATAGAAACCATCTTACCAGTTAAGGTTTGACATCAATGACAATACAACAATTATTTTAATTGTAGTTTCCAACAAGTTTGTGAAGGGGTATGGATCTTTCTCCAATTTTGATGGTAAGGGCCATGGTTCCTCCTCCAAATCTATCTCCATTGCTCCTAATGATTCTATGATCAATGAAATTAACCTGGAAAAATGTAGACTTAAAGATGTTTCTATCTTATTTGCTTGTGTGGATGTTGAGTAGTGCCATGTGAGGAAATTTATGGATGATTGGTTCCATAACCACTAGAATTTGAAATTAGGTTTTTGGATCTCTTTCTGTAGACAAATCTAGAAGTATTTCTTTCTCATATTTTTTTATCTCCCAGGAGGCCCAAACCCATGTCCTTCAAAAGCAATACTAGTTGTTTGGAAAGACTTCTTTTCATGCCCTAAGTTGGTCTCTAGAGTCTGTTCATGAAGAAATTCTAGCTTTATCTGCTCCTAGATGGGTGTTGATAAAAAATATTCCTCCCTTCTTGTTGAAGTTCATCCCACAAATCATTGGACCTATTACGAGACTCATTAGAATGGACGATTTTTCTAGACTTGTGCCTCATTTGGATGCATGTGTCCTATTTTCAATCCTTCCTCATATAGATATTCCTGACTCCCTCGACATTGACATTTTGGGTGAATTTTTCTCTTGCCCTTTGGAAATGTTGAGAGGGATCAATGCCTATTTTTTATGTAGAAAAGAAGGGCATATTCGTAAGGACTTCCCTATCTTTAAGTGGACTGGTCCTCAACCTAACTCATAGACTATTTCCCCTTTGTAGGAACAATAGGTTTCTTCTGGTGAAGTTACCCCCATGATTTTTATGCCTCATGTTGCTCCTAATACTACCACTAGGAATAATAAAGAGATTTTTTGGGTGGATGATGGGACCCAAGATGGATTCCAATTTATTTTGCACTATAAAAGGAGAAGAAATGTCCAAAACCCTAATGGTGATAAAGCTAGGAACTCTTCCCAGGGTAAATCTAGTGGAGAAGCTGCTACCCCTAAATAGAATAGCATCATCATCATTTCCCTCCCTCTCTAGGGCAGAAATTCCTTCATGGTTAAGAATATTAATAAGAATTTTGAAAGCCCTGCTGGAGACAAGCTCCAGCCCTCAGCAAGAGGTGGGACTAGGGTGACTCCCTTGGCTATTACTGAGCCTCCTACTGATCCCCCCTTGCTTGGAGCTAACTCTTGCCTCCAACAGGGTTGTTCCTACTAAAATGTTTAATGAGCTTGATGATGATTGTATCATTGAGGTTACTACTATTGATCCTACTACATTGTACCCTATTTTGAATTCTCAAGCCTCCAAAATCCCTCATGGACTCAAGAGGCTTTTAGTCCTAGTTTTTCCTCGCATCACTTAAATGTTGATCTTGAAATGGATATGGTGCCTAGAGATGAGGAGGCTTGGTATGATGATACTATTGACCATAAGAGGAGGGTCAAGCCTATGGGATCTAAAAACAAGGATAATTCTAATAATGTGAGTAGTGGACAACTTGATTCCAGTTATGGTAAAGTTGTAAAGGGTTCCCATCTCCCAGTTAGTTCCTCATGAATTGCATCTCTTGGAATATTAGACGTCTGGAATCCCCAGATAGGAAGTATACTATTCAGAATATTTTACGTTCTCATAAAAGAATTGACTTTTTAATGATGCAAGAGCTTAAATCTATTGGTTTCACCCTTGATTGTAATTTTGACTTCATTTAGAAAGACTCTGTTAAGGTTGTCTCTAACCACCCTAAAGGCCATGGCAGAACTGGTCTTCTTATTAGCCCCAAATGGGCTAAGTGTATTATTAACATAGGTGCTTCTCCCTGTAACCGTGTTGTTTGGATCACTCTTAATATTAATAATGAAATCCTTGGTTTATGTTTTGTTTATGCCCTTAATGAATATAGGGATAGACTCACTCTTTTGGATTGGATGTCATCCCTCCCTGACATCTCTTGGCTATTTGGGGGAGATTTCAATATGATAGAATTTCAAGATAATAAGTCGGGGGGGGATCCTCTTGATTGGAATTACCTTGAGAAGGTGCATTGGATAATCTAAAATAGAGGAAGCTTCTGTTTGACCCTTTAGCTGGCAATAAGGTTTTCTATAAAGGAATCTGGTATACTTGGTGCAACTTTCAACAAGGGACTAGTAGGATATATTCTAGACTGGATAGGTTTTATTCCAATAAAGACTTCTTTTCCTTTCTCCTTGACTCCAATGGTTGTTTTACTACTATTTGGCCTACGTCCCTCTCTGATCACCATCCTAATTTAGCTCGGATTGCTTTTGGAAACTCCTCTATTATTCCCAGACCTTGTAATGATGATTTTATGGTCAATGTTAATCTCCTTAAGGATCCTAATGTTCGGGCTACTATTAACATTATCAGACTGATCACCAAGAATGAAAAGAACCTTACCTCTCATATTGATAGCTGGAACTATAACATCTCCTCCTAGCATAACTTCCTTCAAACTATTGGTCGCAAAAAAGGCTAAATATTTTAGGTTATATAGAAAAGACCCTTTCCAATAATTTGCACTTTGCTGAAGCCACCATTCAGGATTCCCCTAATGATAGCTCCCTTTCCTTTTAGGTTTTTAAAGCTAGGGATGCTCTTTGAGCTCACCAACATGAGAAGTCCAGGGGTGCTAGAGTTAGATCCCAGGCCCATTGGATCTAGGAAGGAGATAAAGGATCCAAGTTTTTATTCAATTATCTCAAGCAAAAATAGTCTAGGGAACACATCAAGAGGATCATCCTTAACAACCAGAAGATTACTGACCCCACTGCCATTAAATCTTCCTTCACCAATTTCCATCAAAAACTTTTCCTTTCTGAAGATAGTGAGGATTCTAAAGTTTTAAGAGAGGATTGTAGAAACCTTATCCCTTGTAAAATATTTGAGGAGGATGCCCTATCTCTTAAATAAGATATCACCCTGGGAGAGATTGAAAAGGCTATTTGAACTATGAAATATGATAAAGCCTCAGGACCTGATGGTCTCCCTATTGAATTCTATAAAGCCAATATTGAATGGGTTTGTAAGGACCTTCTCGATGCCTACTCTAAGGTAATTGGTAATGGTTCTTTAGGTAATTCTATTAATAGAGGTATTATCAAACTCATCCCTAAAGAGGGGGATAAAGCCCTTATAAAAACATGGAGACCTATAACTCTCCTTAATGTCTCTTATAAGATTCTTGCCAAGATCATGGCTCTACACCTTGAGAAGATCCTTCCTAAATTTATCTACCCCAACTGGGTATATTAAAGGTAGATATATTCTTGAAAAACTCATCACTAGCTGGGAGGCCATGGACTAGTCCAAAGCCTTAGGAAAAAACTCTATTATGTATCTTCTTAATTTTGAGAAAGCTTGTGATAGTTCATTGAATAGGGTTTTGTCATTATGATGTTGGAGGCTTTTGGTTTCCTGCCTGAGTTTTGTAACTTTATCAATGTTCTCCTGAATGATGTTGTTTCCCAAGTTGATGTTAATGGTTTTCTCTCCTTTCCTATTAAGCATAGTAGGTCCATCAGGAAAGGCTACCCCTTGGACCCTTCCTTGTTTGTCATTGCTTCAGATGCTCTTTTTTATCTTCTTTGTGAAAACTCTCTTTCTCCTAAACTTAATGTTATTTTGCTTCATGATGGTAATGAGTTAATCAATATTCAATTTGTTGATGATACATCCCTCTTCATTGAGCTCTATGCTCATGATTTTGATGCTTTGTGTTATTTTATCATCAAAAAATGGAAGCACTTCCATTTAGGACTGGTTTAGCCCTCTGAGTAAGTTTTTTGGGGTCATGTCAAACACCTTGAATGGGTCTTTTACTTGGATCTGGCATTTTCCCCTGTCCTGCCCTATTTTCCACTTCTTTCCTACCTATTTCTGGTATCTTGCATTGAGATTTTGAGGTTCTTGACCTCAAGGTGAAGGTCGACCTCAACCCTAACCTAGGGTCTAAATTTCAAATTCCAAGGATTTTCGAATATCAGGCTTTGGAAAGAGGTTTTTCCCGCTTTCGGGTTAGTTGTTTCAGGCTTCAAAGTTGTGACTCTTAAAAATATATTTAATATAGGTCCACTTCTAGGGGTATGAGGCTAATGGGAATTTATTTCTCATATGTCGGCCTCTCTAGAATTTTGTGTCCTAGACTAGTATATAAGGAAGCCTTCTCTTCTCATTTTGGAGAGGAAGAGCTACGCATAATCCATCAAAGTGGTTGTCTACTTTCAAGCATCCATTGTTCTACACATTTTCAAGCTTCCAAGTGTTCAAGGTTTTTCAAGTCTTCTCCTCAACCATCCAAGGTCTCCATTGAAGATCAAGGATTCAAGCATTCAAGCCCTATATCTATCCATCATGGTGGTGTGATCTTTCTTCAAGATCCTTTGTGCATCCTGAAGATTCATTCATTCTTCCTTCAAGGTGGATTCTAGGCATATAATCATGGAGGTTTTGATTTACATTTATGGTTTTTAATGTCTGAGTCTAAACTTTCATATTCACATACTTGTTTACATTTGAAATACAATTGTATATCTATCGAATATCATAGCTTCATTGTTAAATCTACTTCTACTACTTGGTAGAATTCTCCATTTCAATTTTGATTTCAAGTTTAATTCCTGAATCAGGGTTTGACTAAGGCAAACCCCTCCCCCAACAAACAAAACCATTTTTCTTGTAGGTACAAGTATGGAATAGAAAATTATAGAGCAGATTTGGATACCCTTTTCAGCAAAAGTTTAGGATTCGTGAACAGAATTTTCATCAGAGCAGTGCAGGTCAAGGTTGGCATAAAGGTGTCAAGGTTGACCTGCATTTGGGTCAAGGTCAACATGGCTTAGAAAAGAAAAAGATTTCTGGGTTTTCTTGGTCTCTGTGTTTATGTTCCAGATTTGTTCATAGAATTTCCAAAAACATGATATAGGCACCAAAAAATAGGTATTTCAAGATCTGCTATGTTATGAGGTATGTATTTCATTTTATCTACAAGAATTTCCAAATTTATATTCCATATCATTAGAATTTCATGTTTGTGTTAAATATTGGTTTACGGTCTCTTTTATGTGCAAACTCCCATTGTTCAAAACCCTATCCATATTTTTCCCATTACATTTTGGTGAACCCATTTACGACAACTCTTTCTTTTTTATGTTAGATTTTCATTTTATGTTAGATCTTACATGCATATAAAAGTATATTTCTTTTATGCTCTTGCATTTATATTTCAAAAAAAAATTACAAAATTTCTTTAAAAATACAAAAACATTTACATTTTTCATGCTTGTAGTACTACTTTGTGTTCAACATGTATGATTTTTGTTTTGAATACTTTGATGAGGATTTTATTGAAAAAGAGGATACATCCCCTAATGAGGTACATGGAAGTGAGGATGAAAATTGTTCGAATAAGATCTCCATTGATCCTATTCCTATTATTATACACTAAGTTTGCGCCTCTGTCTCAAGCTCTCATAGTCTTGATAACTCAGTATAACTTGGGAATCATCTCAAGGTTGTGGGACCTTTGCTAACTAAGATGAAACCTCCAGGTTCTAGGCTAGTTCCTCTTGGACTATCACCTTAGCTTTCTCTTAACAGGAAAGTAAATCTTTGAGGGGAAAGGGATAGAAGGAATGCTTGGAAAGGGAAATAACTTGAAAGCAAACTACCTACTAGGTGATGCACCGAAACTAGGGTATGAATTGTAGTATAAAGGATGAAACCAGTAGACAATCCTAGGTCTAGGAGATTACAACTTAATGAATAGGCCTACATAAATATTTTATAGAGGGGTCTGCAGTAAAGGAATACTATGCAGGGAAAAGGGGATTTCTCAAGACAGCAGTACTCCTAAAGAGTCAAACACAGACTATAACCTGTAGACAAACATTCATCTCTACAATTGGGTATAGGAATGAGATAGATTGCTAGGGGTGAAAGTATGCCCACAAAAGCATTTGAATCAGATCATTCATAAGCATACACATGAATTGCAAAAAGAAAGAGGAATCAAGAAAAACCTAAAAAGTTACTAAACATGCATATACTGAATTCAATAAGAGATAATCCACATAAGAAAGCATAAGGAGAACAAGAGTGTCACAAAATGTTTTTCCATATCTAAATTATCAATGGGAGATTACAAAGAGTAGAAAACTAGAGGATAGAAAAGTGTCTCAAATAGCTTTCTAAGAAAGAAACTTTCTCTTTTACAAAATGTGAACTTTAAGCACTAAAGGCTCCAAAAACACTATATACATCCCTCAATTGCACGCAGACAAGAGTCAAAAATTCTAACTAGGGTTACAGGTTTTACAATTTAATAATCAACCCTAGAGTAAACAAGAGTGATCATAAATATATATCTGCAACACTATGTCCGATCAGATATCTTGTTCTCGTGTCCATCCCTGTACTACATCACCTGCAGCTAAGCAACTTAGACTCAACCAACTGCCTCTACACAAAAGTCTCACCATGAATGCCACAAAAGTACTTCACAGGGACAAGAATTGACCCCTGATGGCTAGCCAGACCACCTCATCATCTTCCCTTAACTGCACATGTCCTACAACATAAACTCTCAGCTACTCGCTACCTACAACATTCACCTTGGAAGAAAGCCCACAAAAAATTGGCCGCACCGCTTTGAAATAACACTGGTCACATGATCGCATGAGCCAAAAGGGCTTCATGTGATCATGCGACTGGCCTTTGAAAATTTTGCTTCTGCCACGCAGGACACCTAGCCCACAAGATCTGCCACCTCAGTCTAGCCCATGAAAGCACCACAGGAAATGCCTTAAAAATCCAACGGTGGTTGCATGATCGCATGGGATCGAAAGATCCCATGCGAACATGTGACCACTGTCGATCTTGCATCTACGGGGCCCATGCTATACCTCCGGCCCACCGCAGACCAGACATATCACCTCCAAAGGACCCACCAGTAGCCCTTCATCACACTTGCGCCATTGCATATACTCCAGACCCACAAGCCACTAAGATCACATCGGGTGGTTGTCACATGATCTCATGGAATTGGAAGATTCCATGAGATTATGCGACAACCATTAGATCTTCACCGCACTGGCACTGCAAGCTTCAAGCCCGCTAGCAAATGTTCATCATTAGCCGACCAATGAAACATGAACACATCACCAAACTACAAGCTCTTATCGGTGTGATTAATGGCTAGTCGCATGTTCGCATAGCCTAAAAAGGGATTATGCAATCATGGGACAAACCACTAGCATTCTTCAATAGGACCATCCACAGTTAGTCGCATGGTCACATAAGGGGAAAAGGACTTATGCGATCATGCGACAACCCACATAACAGCTTGCCAAAAACCAACTGGGCCCCACTTGGTCGTGACAGCGTACTTAGGAAAATGTCAATGCTAGAGGAAGAAGCGTGAAGATGAGAGATCGAAAACATAGAGTGTTTTCAGACCAGAGGTTGAAAACATAGAGAGTTTTTGACACTGAACATTTTTTGGAACCCTGCGACCTGAGTATTTCCTGCAACATTAAAACTTGAATATCTCTGAGGGCTTTGTGAATTAAGTGATGTGATTTGAACTAAAGCATGGTGACACATTGAAGATCATGGGGTTTAGAGCACAAAGCATAACACTTTGAGGATCTACTTCACAAGAGAAAACAAGTTGCAGCAGGGTGGGATAAAAATAGAGACCTGGAAACTTGGCCAAAATTGCAAAGTAGGAAATTTTGGGCAACAATTTGGCAACTTCTACGGGATGTTAGCCTGCTAGACATTACACCAGTGGCCTTTGAAGCAATCCATTGGGCATGGAGTCATTCTGAGCATAAAACTTTCTGATAGGGAGAGGGACAAAAACTATGCTCGAGCACTTCTTGGAAAACAAGGAAAGACTAAACTAGAAAATAGGGACAGAAAATAAGGGAAACTAACCTAGCCTAAACTAACCAGTTACAGAAACATGGTTAAACAAAACCATTCACTGGTTGTGAAAAGTAGCTACCCTTCCTCATTAGGATATTTTGCATTGGACTCATGAGGATAGCTACAAGGAGAAAGTGGGAAACAAAAATATACTGAACTACCTGGTATATCAACCTTTGAAATTCGTAGTCCAGATCAAAGCTGACATTCTCCCTAGGAGGCTAAAAAAACTAAATGGGCCTCTAGTCACCAAGGATTGAATCTATTACGTCACCCTCCATGATGGTTTTCCATACCATCTCTTCTTCTGTAGTTAGAGGATCATTTTTTTCTTCAGCTTGAAAAGCTAATAGCTCATCTAAGCTATCAGCCTAAAGAAGGCTCACAGGAACAACTCTTTCAATAGCATCAAGCTTTGCACAAAAATCCTCTATGATGCGATCAAATTAATCCTCTGAAGGGTTATTGTCATCTTCCTTGATTTGGCTCATCATGGTGACCAAAGCCAAGTCACCAAATATACTTGAATATTAACCTCTAAAAGGTCTGTATTATGCAATCAGTATATCAGAGATTGCATAATTTTTAACATGAATATGAACTTCAGTCCCACTGGGCATGCCATAATTGTTATACACTGAGTTTGCACCTCTGTCTCAAGCTCTCATAGTCTTGATAACTCAGTATAACTTGGGAATCATCTCAAGGTTGTGGGACCTTTGCTAACCGAGATGAAACCTTCAGGTTCTAGGCTAGTTTCTCTTGGATTATCACCTTAGCTTGCTCTTATTAGGAAAGTAAATCTTTGAGTGTAAAGGGATAGAAGGAATGCTTGGAAAGGGAAATAACTTGAAAGCAAACTACCTACTAGGTGATGCACCGAAACTAGGGTATGAATTACAGTATAAAGGATGAAACCAGTAGACAATCCTAGGTAAAGGAGATTAAAGCTTAATGAATAGGCCTGCATAAATATTTTATAGAGGGGTCTGTAGTAAAGGAATACTATGTAGGGAAAAGGGGATTTCTCAAGACAGCAGTACTCCTAAAGAGTCAAACATAGAATATAACCTACAGACAAACATTCATCTCTATAATTGGGTATAGGAATGAGATAGATTGCCAGGGGTGAAAGTATGCCCACAAAATCATTCGAATCAGATCATTCATAAGCATACACATGAATTGCAGAAAGAAAGAGGAATCAAGAAAAACCTAAAAAGTTACTGAACATGCATATATTGAATTCAATAAGAGATAATCCACATAAGAAAGCATAAGGACAACAAGAGTATAACAAAATGCTTTTCCATATCTGAATTATCAATGGGAGATTACAAAGAGTAGAAAACCAGAGGACAGAAAAGTGTCTCAGATAGCTTTCTAAGAAAGAAACTTTCTCTTTTACAAAATGTGAACTCTAAGCACTAAAGGCTCCAAAAACACTATATACATCCCTCAACTACACGCAGGCAGGAGTCAAAAATTCTAACTAGGGTTATAGGTTTTACAATTTAATAATCAACCCTAGGGTAAGCAAGATTGATCATAAATATATATCTACAACACTATGTTCGATCAAATATCTTGTTCTCATGCCCATCCCTATACTACATCACCTGTAGCTAAGCAACCTGGAATCAACCAACTGCCTCTGCACAAAAGTCTCACCATGAATGCCACAAGAGTACTTCACAAGGACAAGAATCAACCCCTAATAGCTAACCAGACCACCTCATCATCTTCCCTTAACTACGCATGTCCTGCAACATAAACTCTTAGCTACCCACCACCTGCAACATTCACCTTGGAAGAAAGCCCATGAAAAATTGGCCACACCGCTTTGAAATAACACTGGTCACATGATCACATGAGCCAAAAGGGCGTCATGTGATCATGCGACTAGCTTTTGAAAATTTTTCCTCTACCACGCAGGACACTTGGCCCACAAGATCTGCCACCTCAGTTGAGCCCACGATAGCACCACAGGAAATGCCCTCAGATCCAATGGTGGTCACATGATCACATGGGATCGGAAGATCCCATGTGAACATGCGACCACCATAGATCTTGCATCTACGGGGCCCATGCTATACCTCTAGCCCACCGTAGACTGGACATGTTGCCTCCAGAGGACCCACCAGTAGCCCTTCATCGCACTTGCGCCATTGCAGATACTTCAGACCCACGAGCCACTAAGGTTACATCAGGTGGTCGTCGCATGATCTCATGGAATCAGAAGATTCCATGAGATTATGTGACAACCATCAGATCTTCACCACACTGGCACTGCAAGCTTCAGGCCCACCATCAAATGTTCATCATTAGCCGGCCAATGAAACATGAACACATCACCAAAATGTAGGATCTTATCGGTGTGGTTAACAGCTAGTCGCATGTTTGCATAGCCTAAAAAGGGACTATGCGATCATGCAACAAACTGCTAGCATTCTTCAACAGGACTATCCACGGTTAGTCGCATGGTCACATAAGGGGAAAAGGACTTATGCAATCATGTGACAACCCACATAATAGCTTGCTGAAAACCAACTGGGCCCCACTTGGTTACGACAATGCACTTAGGAAAATGTTGATGCCACAAGAAGAAGCACGAAGATGAGAGGTAAAAAACATAGAGGGTTTTCAGACTGAAGGTCGAAAACACAGAGAGTTTTCGACACTGAACATTTTTTGGAACCCTACAACCTGAGTATTTCCTACAACATTAAAACTTGAATATCTCTGAGGGCTTTGTGAATTAAGTGATGCAATCTAAACTGAAGCATGGTGACACATTGAATATCATGGGGTTTAGAGCGCAAAGCATAAAACTTTGAGGATCTACTTCACAAGTGAAAACAAGTTGCAGCAGGGTGGGATAAAAATAGAGACCTGGAAACTTGGCCAAAATTACAGAGTAGGAAATTTTGGGAAACACCTATTTCATCCTCCTCTACAACCTCTTCAATTGACCTTTACCATATGGTGTGTGCATGGTTACCTTCATGTTCCACTATTTACAACATTGATGAACCTAGAATGTTATATCCTAAATATTATATTCAAGCTATAGAGGCATTTAAGAGAGTCCTTTGTGATAGTGATCAAGGTGTTAATCTCCTATGTGGTATTACTCATCTTGTGTATTTAAATATGTAACCTTTAGCTCAAGAATCTCAAGATTTAGGATTCACTCCTATCACTAGTGTGGAACCTTCTTCCATTCCTTTACCCAACATTCCTACTTACACTCCTCCTTTAGTGGCTACATCTCTTCCTATGAGTGTTCCACCGGTGTCTTTACCTACCTCACAACCTTCTTAACATAGTGTTCCTTATACCTATTCCAACCCTCTTCCAACTATGGTTCCAAGTGTTCCACTAGTTGTGTCTTTTGTTCTTTCCACTTCCTACACTTTTCCTAATATTACTAATGTTTCTATGCCTCCTATTTCCTCTAATGATTCCACAATCATTAGTTTGGCTCAAACTTTGTCCTCTTTACAAAAATAACTTGTGTCCTTAACTCAATCAAAGTTTAGTATCCTTACACATGATATGGGTAGTCCTTTATCTATAGACATTATTTGCACTCTTGTCCCCCATCAAGCCAATATGCCTCATCTTGAGAATTACAATGGTAAGTGAGATCCTATCACTCATGTTAAAATATTTTGAGTCCTTTGTAGTGACTATGCTATTATGAGATTGACTAATACTAGCCTTCCTACTTTCAAAACTTTCATTAAGAATTTGTGTGGCAGACCTATTACTCTTTTGGACTATGTGAAGCATTTGGTAGATGATAACCCATTTCTGAATCTTCCTAATCCTAATACTATCCTTCCTAATCCAATTCTTAATATTCCCATTCCTATTTCTCCATCTGCTATTCCCAATTCTTCCCACACTTATGATGGGGCTCAAACTATGGTTTATGATGGAGATGTGCAAGAATTATTTGATTTACCTTCCCCTTCTTATTCGATCCATGATGATATTAAAGGGAAGAGAAAAGAAACTTCTTCTAAACCTATCATTCTACCTTATACAACAATTTCTCAAGATCACCATGAACAATTACCTCCTGCACAAGCTTTACAAGATATGTACACTACATGATACAATATGGTGGCTAAATAAGGTTATAAGGGTTTAGGGCTTGGTGTTAATGAACAAGGTATTAAATACTAGTTCATCTATCACCTAAACAAGATATGCATGGTCCAGTTTTTATGATATCTCAATTTAAGGTGGTTGATTTTGATCGTCATCCTCCTCTTCCTGTTCTTCTTCCAACATCTTCCTTAGATCACCATGACACCCCTCAAGATGTGGCTAAGAAGGTGTATGTTCAGTTAATGGATTCTAAGAAGAAAATCTTTAAACCTATACCGAAAGATGCTCTCTCCAAGTACAAATATCCTCTTCACTATAGTAATACACATTTACTTGCTGATTGTGTGCATTTCAAGATATATGTTAGAGAAACAACTACTTTAGGAATTATATCTCACTCTCGTGTGGTTTTACATTTTTTTCATAATTTCCATTTAGGGAATACCCCTCATTCTTCTATAATATAGATATTTTCTCCTCTTGTCTCTTGACTGGGGGGCAAGAGGTATTTCTTCCATTTTTCTAGAATCCATTATTCTCTTAGCATGTATTTTGTTTCAAGCTTAATTGGTTATTCTTTCTATATTTTATCCCTATGGTTTTATATTATGATATCTTTCCTTTTCTCATAATCATCAATAGCTCTCTTCTAGTATTCAAGATATCTTTTCTATGACATTTGTTTTGCAAAGATATCTCTTTGTTACAACATATCTTGATCTAATTGGTATATCCCTTTCTTTCATCCCTAGGGGGTAAGGTTTTTCCTTCTTTCTCTCTGTCTAGGGATCTACTTTCCTTAGATTAGTGGAATTTGTTTATTCTACAACATTATTTCATTATACCAACTTATGTTTTGGCTATGGATATCCTTTCATGTGAGAGTTTGTTGTCCTAAGTCATCACCTCTTCTTTATTTTGAAAATTATGTTCTTTATAAACTCTTACCCTTTCTTTGGGGTTAGATTTTGCTTCCTTTGTTTCAAGATTCTTCTTGCTCTTGATCACAGGGGGCTTAATGATTGAATCTTTGATCCCGCTTTGCTTTTCTTTTGAAAGATGATATTTTATCCAAAGAACTCCTCTATGATGGGGGTCTTGTTGATAAGATTTTTTCTCTTTGAAGATCCTTTTTCCATAAGTGACATATCATTTTTCATGATTATCTATGCTCTTTGATGTAAGGGTCATACTCTTTGCTAAGAATATAGTGTACATTGTTGTTAACAAGATATCTCCTTAATTTTTGAAGTAGGTATCCTCCTTCTCTTCCTTATCATATCTATTAGGTAGCCATGATAAGGACGAGGGCATATATAGGGTCTTCCTTATACTATAGTTTACATTTTGCAACATGCTAAATCCTCATAATGTAACGCACATAAGTTGCTAAATCCTGAAGAAGACACACATAATCAATTTCAAATATGATAAATCCTCAAAAGGTAACACACATAAGTTGCTAAATCCTGAAGAGATGTGCATTTTCAATTTTAAATATGCTAAATCCTTGGAAGGTAACACACATAAGTTTCTAAATCCTAAAGAGACACATATTTTCAATTTCAACATGCTAAATCCTCATAAGGTAATGCACATAAGTTGCTAAATCTTGAAGAGACACACATTTTATATTCTATAGTGATAAAAGAATGTGGATCTATGGGTATTCCAAAAGCCATCAGAAGATGCATTACAACTACAAAGCACCATTTATGGGTGAAATGTCAGGATTGGCTACCTGTTGGGCTCTCCCTCCTTGGTGATTCATAGTAAGGTGGACATCTTACTGGGCGAGGTAATCACTCTCTCTTTTCTCTCTTTTTCTTTCATGTTAGTAGGATTAGATCATGAAGCTATGTTATTTATAGTGTTTCTCTTGTCTTTCCCATGTAAGCATTTATGCTTTTATGATAGCTTTCCAAATATGATATTAGTATAGGAAGCATTTTTTAGCAAGGTTTCCTTTTCTAGTTGATTTAGGTTAGTCTTTGTGTTCTCTTTGTTTTCATTCCCATGTGCATATATGTTGAGTTAGAATCCTTGGCTTAGGGGCTCATGTCCTTGGACTAAGTGATGTTCTACCTCATTGTGATCCCATGGATTCTTTCTTCTAACTTTACCATGAGTATGTTTGATTTCCATACTCTTGCTAAAGTGGGGGATAAATGTATCATCAGAAAATGGAAGCACTTCCATTTAGGACTGGTTTAGCCCTCTGAGTAAGTGGTTTGAGGTCATTTCAAATGCCTTGAATGGGTCTTTGACTTGGATCTAGATTTTTCCCCTATCCTGCCCTATTTTCCACTTCTTCCCTACCTATTTCTAGTATCTTGCATTAAGATTTTGAGGTTCTTGATGAGCTACAACTAATTGTGAGCTTGAACTAAAAGTGATTAGAGATCACCGAGTACTGAAGTCTTATGTAAGATAATTGAATCAGTCATTATGTTGTCATTGATGTCAACTAGTCTTCACAGTACTTATCATGGTAGTTGCAAATATCTAGACATCTATAAAGAGGAGAGAAAATATGAAGAACTAAGATATCTACATGGAGAAAGATGGATATGACAAATGAGGATAAGGAATAATCTTGGTAACTTATTGATGAGTCTATGACTTCATATTGTTGACTTGATTATGTTGCATTAATCTGTTATAAAGATAAAAGAAAAATGTTACAAGGAAATGTGGTCAGTTAATAAAGCATTGCAGTATACACCGAGCCAGTGTAGTGTATACCGAGCAACAGTATCAACCGAGCTTTTGTTCACCAATGCATTTCTTTGTTAACTAAGTATGGGCAAAAGAACTAAATGATTAGTTTAGCTGACATAAATTGATGAGCTGTAAAGTGCATGATTACGAGGTTGAAAGATAAATTTTGCTACGAGATCAATGGCTAACAAAATTCAAAGAAGATCTAAAGGATGGAATTGAAATGAGTCACTGACACAACTGTTAAGGAAGGTTTAAGTGAAAAAATCAATGAAGGAGATTAAGCAGAAAAATATGATGGATGAAAAGAAAATGGTTTACTTGTCTATTTAAGAGACTAGGGTTTCACAATGAAACTTATGCCGGAAAAAGACTACAGAGATATCACATGAACAATCTTCATGCATGCCTAATCAGACTGGTTGAAGAAGAACTGAACTGTAGAATAGTACCAAGTGTCAGAAAGCTTTACCGAGGGACAGTAAGTTATTGAATGTTGATGAACTGAATAAGAAATATTGATCAGAGGATTGTATGGACTTAGAATAGATCTGAATATTTGCAAATGCCTTGAATGGGTCTTTGACTTGGATCTAGATTTTTCCCCTATCCTACCCTATTTCCCACTTCTTTCCTGCCTATTTATGGTATCTTGCATTAAGATTTTGAGGTTCTTGATGAACTACAACTAATTGTGAGCCTGAACTAAAAGTGATTAGAGATCACTGAGCACTGAAGTGTTATGTAAGATAATTGAATTAGTCATTATGTTGTCATTGATGTCAACTAGTCTTCACAGTACTTATCATGGTAGTTGCAAATATCTAGACATCTATAAAGAGGAGAGAAAATATGAAGAACTAAGATATCTACATGGAGGAAGATGGATATGACAAATGAGGATAAGGAATACTCTTGGTAACTTATTGATGAGTCTATGACTTCATATTGTTGACTTGATTATGTTGCATTAATCTGTTATGAAGATAAAAGAAAAATGTTACAAGGAAATGTGGTCAGTTAATAAAGCATTGCAGTATACACCGAGCCAGTGTAGTGTATACCGAGCAACAATATCAACCGAGCTTGTGTTCACCGATGCATTTCTTTGTTAACTAAGTATGGGCAAAAGAACTAAATGATTAGTTTAGCTGACATAAATTGATGAGCTGTAAAGTGCATGATTACGAGGTTGAAAGATAAAGTTTGTTACGAGATCAATGGCTAACAAAATTCAAAGAAGATCTAAAGGATGGAATTGAAATGAGTCACTGACACAACTGTTAAGGAAGGTTTAAGTGGCAAAAATCAATGAAGGAGATTAAGCAGAAAAATATGATGGATGAAAAGAAAATGGTTTACTTGTCTATTTAAGAGACTAGGGTTTCACAATGAAACTTATGCCGGAAAAAGACTACAGAGATATCACATGAACAAGCTTCATGCATGCCTAATCAGACTGGTTGAAGAAGAACCGAACTGTAGAATAGTACCAAGTGTCAGAAAGCTTTACCGAGGGACAGTAAGTTATTGAATGTTGATGAACTGAATAAGAAATATTGATCAGAGGATTGTATGGACTTAGAATAGATCTGAATATTTGCAAATGCCTTGAATGGGTCTTTGACTTGGATCTAGATTTTTCCCCTATCCTGCCCTATTTTCCACTTCTTTCCTGCCTATTTATGGTATCTTGCATTAAGATTTTGAGGTTCTTGATGAACTACAACTAATTGTGAGCCTGAACTAAAAGTGATTAGAGATCACCGAGCACTGAAGTGTTATGTAAGATAATTGAATCAGTCATTATGTTGTCATTGATGTCAACTAGTCTTCACAGTACTTATCATGGTAGTTACAAATATCTAGACATCTATAAAGAGGAGAGAAAATATGAAGAACTGAGATATCTACATGGAGGAAGATGGATATGAGAAATGAGGATAAGGAATACTCTTGGTAACTTATTGATGAGTCTATGACTTCATATTGTTGACTTGATTATGTTGCATTAATCTGTTATGAAGATAAAAGAAAAATGTTACAAGGAAATGTGGTCAATTAATAAAGCATTCCAGTATACACCGAGCCAATGTAGTGTATACCGAGCAACGGTATCAACCAAGCTTGTGTTCACTGATGCATTTCTTTGTTAACTAAGTATGGACAAAAGAACTAAATGATTAGTTTAGCTGACATAAATTGATGAGCTGTAAAGTGCATGATTATGAGGTTGAAAGATAAAGTTTGTTACAAGATCAATGGCTAACAAAATTCAAAGAAGATCTAAAGGATGGAATTGAAATGAGTCACTGACACAACTATCAAGGAAGGTTTAAGCGGAAAAATCAATGAAGGAGATTAAGAAGAAAAATATGATGGATGAAAAGAAAATGGTTTACTTGTCTATTTAAGAGACTAGGGTTTCACAATGAAACTTATGCCGGAAGGAGACTATAGAGATATCGCATGAACAAGCTTCATGCATGCCTAATCAGACTGGTTGAAGAAGAACCAAACTGCAAAATAGTACCAAGCATCAGAAAGCTTTACCAAGGGACAGTAAGTTATTGAATGTTGATGAACTGAATAAGAAATATTGATCAGAGGATTGTATGGACTTAGAATAGATCTGAATATTTGCAAATCAAGTTGTATTGTAATCAGATCACCTACTGTTTTAGTTTAACCATTGTAAATAGATAAAATCTCTTAACTTAGTGGACTTGAAAGTCTTATATGTCATTCATAGAATGTGCATTGTTATCCTATCAACCCCATAGTGAATACTGGTTGGATGATAATTGTTAGTGTTAAATTGTCTAACAAGGTCACACCTTATAGTGTGTTTTGTAACCTTTAATAGGGTTGGCTCTTCACCAAGCTCACTTTAGAGGAGTGAAAAGTTTTTGGGTTACCGGTCCCATGTGGTTTTTCCCTTTGTAGGGTTTCTAATGGGTGTGCAAACTACTTTTGTTTTTGTACATTCTTTATACACTTTTGCCTTGTCTTAAGCCTATCCAAACCCCTGTTATGCCATTAATTATTAAGGAATATAATGCATTTAATAAAGTCTTAAGGTTTGAAATATTTCTTGAAGAATGGATGGTTAATGCATAAATATTAATGCATTTTGATTCATTTGGCTACAGGAACATAGGATGCGAGAGTATGGAGTTGGCTGTCTAATCGAAGGAGTAGTTTGGAAGCTGTAGTTTTGTTATATTATTTTAGGCAAATAGTTTTGAATGGCTAAACAGATCAGTTTTGGCCATATGTTATTTTAGCTAGGTTGTTTTGTAAACTGTTATGTGTGGCCAGCAGCCAAAACAAATCATCATCTATGTTTAGGATGAAGGCCATCATCCATTATAGTTTAGCTATTAGTCAGTTAGATATTCTAAACCTATATAAGCAAGTGTTAAAATCACAAAGACAGTGTGTGTGGATGCGTGATATATAAAAACTCTAATAAAATTATTTCTCTAAGCTTTTGGCATTAGAAACGTGGAATCTCTGTAGCAGCGTGTGTTAATTCAGTTCTCACCATGTGAACCAGAGGAAGGGCCCCCTCTCGAGAAACTTGGTGAGATCATTCTAGTTTTAGATGTTTATTTTATATTTGTTGTATAATCTCTTTCATTAAATTCTAAATGTGTGAATATTAATTAGTGTGACTGTTGTGTGTATGAAAGTGAATTATTATTTTGTTATTAAGGTTTAAATGCAGGACTTCATTGTTTATCATCTCCTTGCTCTGTTCCAAATATACTACAGTCATTCATTCATTATTACACCATTATCATCCGCACACCATTCTCAATTACCATAATTCCATAATAAATCCTTAGCCACGTTACATACCAAATAACTTCCTGTCGTGAATTCTTACTCCACCTCACATAACTACCAAGCTCTTGTTTCAACTCTTCCTACATCCTATTGCAAATTACTCTGTTTCACAAGAGTTCCTACCGCAAACCAATTCTTATCACTTTTCATTCTGCATTACTGAAGTCCCGATTCCTAAGTTAGTGTTAGTATTTGATTACATCTCTTAAGGAATTTAAGTGATTAAGATAGATGTGTGATTATTTAATTATAGATGAGATTAATAATGTTTTCTTAGAATAAAATCTTCATTACATATAGATTATGCTTTCATTTGATGTGTGGTTTTACATATAGTATTCATTCATATACATTTGATTTATATAATTTTGATTTAGATATTTTCTTTAAATTGCATCTCATCCCCACTTAACTCGTTATCTTCATTCCTTAGGTAAATTGCCCCAATATCTTTCAACAGTCTACGACCCCGGATTGACATTCAATAGGAGTAAACTGAACGTCCAAAGCAAGACCAAATCTTAAGTTAATTTGAAACATAGTTTTACCCAACAGTTTCCATGTTAAATCTTTGTGTTATGTGTTTATGTGCTGATTTTTTGGTTATCTTACTTTACATGTTGCATATTTGATTTAGTCAGTAATTACTATGAGCAATTAACTAGTAATCGGTAATTACACAGACAGTTAGTATTTCTTGTTTTACCAAGCTGCAGAATTAGCTAAATTTGTTTTAAGTGATACATTTTGTATTTGGGACTATGGATAACTGATTCACCCCCCTCTCAGTTATTCTAACAATTGGTATCAAATCATATTGGTGTAGATCTCTATAGTTTTGTTGACCATTAGTGTTTCACACTTAGTCATATATCTAGGCAATGATGGTCGGTCATCACTGCGACCGAGTCATTTTGTAATGCCTGAGTTTTGTATTGTATACTTACCGAGTAAAGTCATGGTCACTATATGTTTGTAATATGCTGAGAGTATATTTGTTGCCGAGTTACATATATCAATGATTACTGAGTGACAGAGAAGTTCAACTGATGCCGAGTACAGTTAATGCCGACTGCCAAGAATAACTTTTGTCGAGTTAGCCAAAATTGACATACAAGTTTGGAATGGCACAATGATCGAGGTAAACCATATTTGGTGATAATGATGTTTTGTATTTTGTATAATGAGGTAATTATGGAGGTAATTACGCATCCATATTATTATCATTGATCCTTATGTAAAACCTAGAGCCAATCAGAAAATTGTATAGCTTAGGTGGCAATAGAAATAAATCTAAACCGTAGATCTTGAAACGGTAAAATGTTTTTGTTGTTATATAAGGGCAAGATCTAGATCAAGGAAAATTTTTTGAATCAGAGAGATAAGATTGAATTAGTATGAGAAGATGATCAGAGAAGTATATTCAAAATAGTTAAGTATTAAGATAGAGTTTAGTGACCGAGCTAAGTAGTGAAAGGACAGAATCAAGAAAGATCAGATAAAAGAGATCAAAATATAAAGTAAAGAGGAGATCTTTAATCTACATACTAGTGCAAACTGAAAGATCAAGTACTAAGACATTTTGACCAGTGTATCAAGGTAAATCTCTTAACCGAGTAGTCTTAGTAGACTTTTTGTAAATCTCTTTACCGAGTGCTTACTTTGTTGTAAGTTTATAAATCCTTTAACAAGGTAGACTATACAAGTCTTTTAGCTTTTGACAAGGCAGACCTTTCATAGGGTAGATCATGATTTGATTACATTTTGTAAGCCTTAACAGGAAAAACTTATTACTACAGTACTGAAGATTTGTGGGTGTCATCCCCACCCCAGTTTTACCTTTCAAGGGTTTCTAGGTTACCAAAATCATGGTGTTATGAGTGATTTCATGTATGCTGCTTTATATGTTTTGTTGCTTATAATGATTAAGTTTTGTTTATATCATGCATAAAATTTTTATCAAATCAAAAGGATAAAAGTAGGTAATATATGATTCACACCCCCCCCCTCTCAGTATTACTTTCCCACTTGTACTTCCAACAATTGGTTACTTGGAATAGAGTTTTAAGTACTTTAGTAGAAATATCACAAAATGTATAAGAGGGAAGTTCCAAAGTTGAATAAGGACAAATTTACAATATGGAAAAGCCGAATGAGACTTCATATATCTGGGATTGGGAATTATGCCCTCACCCTATTGGATAATGGCTACTTAGCACCACCTACATGACCTTTGACTCTTGATCAATTGAGAGATAGACATGAACATAATGTTACTATGATGGAGATTGTTGTTGCTCTATCAAATGCCAAGTTTGAAGATGTCAAGGACTTCCTTACTTCAAAGGAAATGTCAGATAAACTTACTCAAGTTTAAAGTGGTGATGTAAATGTTAGAAGAGCCAGAGCTAAAAGTTTAAGAGGAAGATTTGATGATATGAAAATGAAGGAAGGAGAAAACATAGTACAATATACAAACCAAATAAAGGAGGTAGTTAATGCTATTAGAGGATCTGATGGTGTCATTGATGAAGATATAATGGTAAGCAAACTTCTAAGGACTTTATTGCCTATTTATGCAATCAGAATATCTGCAATACATGAAAATAGGTCAGAACTTAACAGTACTCTCACTCTTGATAATCTGATTGGTAAGCTAACAACGTTTGAACTGAATAGCTACGATAATAGTGTTGTACCACTTGTTGAGTCTGCTTTCATGACTTCTTTGAGGATCAGTGAGTCTAGTAGTAGAATTAATAATGATGGTAATGACATTAATACTGATTATGAGCTTGATGAGCTTGAAGCTCTTATGGCCAAGAGGTTACCTAAAGGTAAAGGTAGATATAGGGGTAAATTACCTTTAGCATGTTTTAACTACAAAGAAGTTGGTCATATTGCTGCTAGATGCTAGAATAGGAAAGAAGATGATAGAAACAAGGATCGATCTGGTGAAGGAAGCTATGGGAGGAGAAACAACAGAAGTTACTGACACTACAACAGAGATAACTGAGACAACAAGGATAAAGGCAAGAAGGTATGTTACATTGTTGAAGAGAATGATACAGAGACCAACATAGATGATGATGTTGAAGTAGTTTTTGTTGTGATGAAGGATGTTTCTGAGGAAGAAGAAAGGTATGTAGGTATGTGCAAGATCATGAGGGGCCAAACTATGCCCTTAAGTGGCAATGAAAAATCAGCAAATCAAGGTTAGTCAACTTGACGTGAAAATTTTAACTAGCTATGAACCTAATATCAAAAATTTGTAACAATAGAACCTATAGAAAATTGAATTTAGTTTATAAACTACTAGGCCTTTTTTGAGAAAAAGTTAGTATGATTGGTGAAAAGTATAGATTTCAATGTAGCAGTACAAAAATTTTAGGAAAAAAATAAGACGTAGGTGTATGTCTGACCACCTTAATCATAATCAAATGATAATATTTTATTATAATATTTTAAATATAAGTAGTAGACTCATGCCTAGATATGACGCATATTTTTTTGTAATTTTATTCCAAAAAAATAATTAATTATGAATTTTTTGCTACAACATTTTCAGAATAAAAAAATCCCGTGTCTAACCACCTTAACTCATTCAAAACTTTACAAAATTCAATTTTTATTTATTTTTCCTTATAGTGGATGAAGCATAGAACGTGATGGATTTTTTGGATTTCAAAAATGTTATACCGTCTAAAAGTTATAGTCATTTTTCAATCAGTATATAAATTAGCACTTTAGAGGTAGCTCAATTAGAAAATAATCAATAATTACTTATCGAATTCAAAATTTGATCTAGTAATTAGATCGATAGAAAGTTGATAATCTCCTTAAGATACCCTTTTCATTTTATCAAATTCGAGCGAAAAAAATTCATCAGCTACATTGTCAAAGTTTTGAACTGACATCACCACTTTTTGGCCCCTCATGATCTTGCACATACCCATGTAGAGACATCACTCATTTCTAAGGTTCATAAAAATAATACATGGATCATTGATAGTGGTTGTACCCATCATATGACTAGTGATGAAGAAAATTTTGATCATCTTGAGAAATATAATGGAGGATTTGTAAAAATGGGTAATGATACACCTTGTATGGTTAGAGGAAAGGGATCTTTACTGATAAATGATAAAATCAAATGTGATAATGCTTATTGGGTAGAAGGACTAAATTATAACTTGCTAAGTGTGGCACAACTTAACAACTCAAGTCACCGAGTAGCTTTTGAGAGCAAAAAGGTAAAGATATTTGATGATGGAGGAAAACTTGTTGGAACAGGAGCACAAATGAAAGGTAACTTATTTTATCTTGACAATGATAAGTCTTCCTGTTTAATGAGTAAAGACTATTCAACAAAGAGAATTTTGGACCTAGGTCACACTGACCTATGTGGTCCCTTGAGAACACAGAGCTATTATGGAGATAGATATTTCATTATGTTTGTTGATGATTACACTAGATTAATGACTGTGATGTTTTTGAAAGAGAAATCAGAGGCATTTAAGATGTTTAAATGGTGTAAAGAAAAAGCAGAGAAAGAAAATGGGAAGGAACTGAAATGCTTGAGATCTGATAGAGGTGGTGAATTTATTTTTGATGAATTTACTAACTATTGTAATGAGCATGTTATAAAAAGACAGGTGTCTGCACTGAGAAAACCTTAGCAGAATGGGATTGTTGAAAGGAGGAATAGATCAATTTTTTATTATGCAAGGACACTAATGTTGCAAAAGAATGTTGCTCAGACATACTGGAGAGAAGTAGTTAGCATAGTTGTTTATGTTCTGAACAGAGTACAACTGATGGACACAAACAAAACACCCTACGAGCTATGGTTTGGTCACAAACTGACTGTAAGTTACTTTAGAATTTTTGGTAGAAAATGCTTTATTCTAAAAGATGAAAGAAATGGAAAGTTTGACTCTAAAGGGGATGAAGGGATATTTCTTGGATATTCCACTAAAAACAAATCTTACAAGTGTCTGAATAAAGTTACTAATAAAATGATTGAAAGTACTAATGTCAGGGTTGATGAATTTGATACTAAGAATAGTGAAGAAAGCACTAGGGAGCTAGAAGACTATGGTAGATTTACTTACATTAAAGAACCAGAGTACCTACCGAAGCCATAGACTATGTCAACCGAGCATCAAGAAAACAACACCAAGGAACAACAAAGAGAAACCAACAATCAGGAAGGAGCTACCAAGAAGGCACATGAACTTGAATAGGATGAACAACAAAGAAGGGATCAAGTACTAGCTAGATTTGTCAGAAGACATCATCTTGAGAACCAAATCATTGGTGACAAGCAAGATGGAATGATGACAAGAAGTAAGTTGAGATAAGGTACATGCTTAGTTTGTGAGTTTGAACTAAAAAATGTTAAGGTTTCATTGGAGAATGAAGAATGGGTAAATGTAATGAATGAAGAGATAGAATAGATAGAGAAAAACAAGACATGGGCCTTAATACCTAGACCAAAGGATAAGAATGTTATCGGTACTAAATGGATTTTTCAGGAACAAGTTGAATGAGAATGGAGAGGTTATAAGGAACAAAGCTAGACTTGTATGCAATGGATATGCATAGGAGGAAGGTATAGATTATGGTGATAATTTTGCACCTATTGCTAGACTAGAAGGAGTCAGAATGTTACTTGCATATGTAGCACATAAGAAGTTTAAAGTTTATCAAATGGATGTTAAGTCTACATTTCTGAATGGGATACTAGAAGAGGAGGTCTACATTGAACAACCAGAAAGGTTTGTTGATCTAGACAAGAAAGATATGGTATGTAGACTACATTAATATTTATATGGTTTAAAGCAAGCACGTAGAGCCTGGTATGAAAGGTTGCATACTTATTTGTTAAGTATTGGTTTTGTTAGAACTAGTGAGAATAACAATCTGTATATGAAAGGAGATACTGATGATACTATTTTGATTGCTGAAATATTTGTGGATGATATTATTTTTGGAGGAAAAGGTCATATCTATAAATCATTTTTTGATGAGATGCAAAAAGAATTTGAAATGTCTATGTTTGGAGAGATTAAGTTCTTTCCAGGCTTGCAGGTTATTCAGCAGAATGATGGAATATTCATCACACAATCAAAGTATATAAAGGAAGTACTAAGAAAATTTGGCATGGTAGATGTTAAACCAGTTGGAACACCGATGGTAATAGGCTACAAACTTACTAAAGATGATAAATCCATAGAGGTGAAACAGACACTGTACCGATCTATAATTGATAATTTAATGTATGTAGTGCATAGTAGACCAAATATTGCACATGCAATGGGAATTGTTGCTAGATTTTTTGCAAACCCTAAGGAGTCACACATGATTGCAACTAAAATAATCTTAAGACACCTAAAGAAAATAGAGGACTATGGATTATGGTATCCTAAGGAAGGGAAGTTTTAACTAAAATTCTACACCGACGCAGATTGGGCTGGAAATATAGATGACAGAAAGAGTACCACCAAAGGAGCATTTTTCTTTGGTGAAAGACTTGTTACTTAGACAAGTAAGAAACAACCTTGTATTTCTTAATCTACTACTGAAGCAGAGTATGTTGCTGCTACTACAAACTGTTCAAACATTTCTTACATCAAGCAAGTGTTGGAAGGAATGAACGAGGTAATCATTGAGCTAGTGATTATATACTATGACAACATAAGTGCAATAAGCATTTCTAAGAATCCTGTAAAGTACTCAAAGACCAAGCACATTTCTATTAAGTATCACTACTTAAGAGAACAAGTAATGGAGAAACAAGTTAAACTGGAATTTGTTACATCAAAAGAGAAACTTGCTGACATATTTACCAAGCCTCTACCGAAGGAAACTTTTGAATACTTGAGGACTAGACTTGGGGTCCATCCCTTGTCTCTTGGTCACTAATGTGATCTGGAGGTTGCATCAGCCTAATCTTATTAGAAGATCATTCATGTGGATGTAGCATAGCTCACACTTTGGATTCTGTCTATGGTTGTGAAAGATTTCAGGAACAACTATTTACATATCAGTATACCAAGATACATTGTAAGCACCAGACAATAGAGAGTTACTTGGCTAATATAGAGTTGTATGTTTATGTGTTTCTTTTGCATTATTTTCAAAGGGAGAGATAAACAATATGATAACTGAGGAGATTACTGTAACATCTATCTAAGGGAGAGATAATTTGAGAAAGTCAAGGAGAGTTTTGAAGATTTGTTACTGAGAACAGAAGGAATCTAAGAACTGGAAACATCATATCCGTAGAGGAAAGTCTTCACTTGCAATGCTATCATGTAACATAGTGATTAAACATATTAAGCTAGGGAGAGCTTACCGAGATACATCATTTTCTTAGAGTTGTAGAATACATTTTTGGTATGTGTATGGTATACTTCATATTGCTTGAGTTTAAATCAATGCCAAAGGGAGAGATTGATGAACTACAACTAATTGTGAACTTGAACTACAAGTGATTAGAGATCACTGAGCATTGAAGTGTTATGTAAGATAATTGAATCAGTCATTATGTTGTCATTGATGTCAACTAGTCTTCACAGTACTTATCAAGGTAGTTGCAAATATCTAGACATCTCTAAAGAGGAGAGAAAAGATGAAGAACTGAGATATCTACATGGATGAAGATGGATATAATAGATGAGGATAAGGAATACTCTTGGTAACTTATTGATGATTCTATGACTTCATATTGTTGACTTGATTATGTTGGAATAATCTGTTATGAAGATAGAAGCAAAATGTTACAAGGCAGTGTGGTCAGTTAATGAAGCATTGCAGTATACACTGAGCTAGTGTAGGGTATACCGAGCAATAGTACCAATCAAGCTTGTGTTCATCGATGCATTTCTTTGTTAACTGAGTATGGACAAAAGAACTAAATGATTAGTTTAACTGACATAAATTGATGAGCTATAAAGTGTATGATTACGAGGTGGAAAGATAAAGTTTGTTATGAGATCAATGACTAATAAAATTTGAAGAAGATCTAAAGGATGGAATTGAAACGAGTCACTAACACAACTAGTGAGGAAGGTTTAAGTGACAAAATCAATGAAGGAGATTAAGCAGAAAAATCTGATGGATGAAAAGAAAATGGTTTACTTGTCTATTTAAGAGACTAGGGTTTCATAGTAAAACTTATGTTGAAAGGAGACTGCAAAGATATCATGTGAACAAGCTTCATGCATGCCTAATCAGACTATTTGAAGAAGAACTAAACTACAAAAAAGTAATGAGCATCAGAAAGCTTTACCGAGGGATAGTAAGTTATTGAATGTTGATGAACTAAATAAGAAATATTGATCAGAGGATTGTATGGACTTAGAATAGATCTAAATATCTACAAATCAAGTTGTATTGTAATCAGATCACCTACTATTTTAGTTTAACCATTGTAAATAGATAAAATATCTTAACTGAGTGGACTTGAAAGTCTTATATGTCATTCATAGAATGTACATTGTTATCATGTCAACCATAGAGTGAATGCTGGTTGGATAATAACTATTAGTGTTAAATCCTCTAACAAGGTCACACCTTACAATGTGTTTTGTAACCTTTAACAGGGTTGGCTCTTCACTGAGCTCACTTTAGAGGAGTGAAAATTTTTTGGGTTACTGGTCCCAGGTGGTTTTTCCCTTTGCAAGGTTTCCACGTTAAATCTTTTTGTTATGTGTTTATGTGGTGATTGTTTGGTTATCATACTTTACATGTTGAATATTTGATTTGGTTGATAATCACTATGAGCAATTAATTGGTAATCAATAATCACACAGACAGTTAGTATTTCTTTTTTTACCAAGCTGCAAAATTAGCTGAATTTGTTTTCAGTGATACATTTTGTATTTGGGACTGTGGATAACTAATTCACCCCCCTCTTAGTTATTCTAATAGTTCTTGACCTCAGGGTCAAGGTCTACCTTTATGGTCAAGGTTGACCTTGACCCTGACCTAGGTCAGGGTCAACCTCAACCCTGAACCAGGGTCTAAATTTCAAATTCCAAGGATTTCTAGATATCAGGGTTTGGAAAGAGTTGTTTCCCACTTCTAGGTCGGCTGTTTTGGGCTTCAAAGTTGTGAATCTCAAAAATATATTTAATATAGGTTCACTTCTAGGGGTATGAGGCTAATGGTAATTTATTTCTCATATGTTGGCCTCTCTAGAAGTTTGTGTCCTAGACTAGTATATAAGGAATCCTTCTCTTCTCATTTTGGAGAGGAAGAGCTACGCATAATCCATCAAAATGATTGTCTACTTTTAAGAATCCATTGTTCTACATGTTTTCAAGCTTCCAAGTTTTCATGGTTTTCAAGTCTTATCCTCAACCATCCAAGTTCTCCATTGAAGATCAAGGATTCAAGCATTCAAGCCCTAGATCTATCCATCATGGTGGTGTGATCTTTCTTCAAGATCCTTTGTGCATCCTCAAGATTCATTCATTCTTCCTTCAAGGTGGATTCCAATCATATAATCATGGAGGTTTTGATTTACATTTATGGTTTTTAATGATTGAGTCTAAGCTTTCATATTCACATACTTTTTTACATTTGAAATACAATTACATATCTATCGAATATCATAGCTTCATTGTTAGATCTACTTCTACTACTTGCTAGCATTCTCCATTTCAGTTTTGATTTCAAGGTTAATTCCTAAATTGGGGTTTGACTAAGGCAAACCCCTCCCCCAATAAACAAAACCATTTTTCTTGTAGGTATAGGTATGAAATAGCCAATTAAAGAGTAGATTCGGATACCCTTTTCGACAAACTTTCGAGATCCATGAACAAAATTTCCATCAGAGAAGTGCAGGCCAAGGTCGACCTACATTTGGTTCAAGGTCGACCTAGCTTAGAAAAGAAAATGATTTCAAGGTTTTCTCTGTCTCTGTGTTTCTATTTCAGATTCGATCACAGAATTTCTAGAAACATGATATAGGCACCAAAAATTAGGTATTTCCAAATCTGTTATGTATGAGGTATGTATTTCATTTTATCTGCAAGCATTTCCAAATTTATATTCCATATCATTAGAATTTCATTTTTGTGTTAAATATTGGTTTAGGGTCTCTTTTATGTGCAAACTCCCATTGTTCTAAACCCTATCCATATTTTGCCCATTACAGTTATAAACTTCAAATGTTCAGTAAGATTTATGGGGCTCGTATCTCTAGCTCCAAATCCATTCTCCTTGGGTGGAAGGACCACCCTTTAGATTGGGTTCTCCAAAGGGATTTCCAGTGGTGTAGACCTAATAAGATTGTCAAATAGCTTAGAATCCCTTTATCGGTGGACCCTTCTCTCAAGGTGTATATATATATATATATATATATATATATACACATATACATATATATATATATATATACATATATATATACATATATATATATACACATATATATATACATCTATATATATACATATATATATATATATATATATATATATATATATATATATATATATATATATATATATATATATATATACATATATATATATATATCTATATATATATATACATACATATATATATATACATATACATATATATATATATATAGATATATATATATGTATATATATATATGTGTGTGTATATGTATATATATATATACATATATATATATAGCTTAGAATCCCTTTATCGGTGGACCCTTCTCTCAAGGTGTGTATATATTGATGCAGGAGCATCCTGGGTGTAAGAGCAATCTCGCATCACCCAAAAATATTTCTGTTTTTGTGTTCAATAAGGGCTATTTTGTGCGAAGCTGCTATTTATGGAAAGTTACTATTTTTGGTAATTTTTGTATGTGCTCAGAATGATCTGATTTCTTTCTTGGAGGTTCATTTTGGTCCATATAAGTCTGCCAGTAAAGTTTCATTGCCAGATCAAGT